>OY776276.1:45059589-45187089 GCA_963675445.1 Linnaemya vulpina
GTGAATATTATGAAGGTACTGTTTGGTCTAAAGAAACTACTAGATGTGGACCTGATACCTGTCGCTGTGTGAATTATAAAAGAAAAAATTTCTAATTGCAAGAAGAAGCAAAAATATAATAACTTTCTATAGTTTATCTAAATGTAAAAATTGTATCTTTTATAAAGTATAATAATACATATACTTATATTGGCTTAAAATTTTGAATACAAATGTATATATATATATATATATATATATATATATATACATAAGTATATAATTTTTTTTACTAAAATTTTAATGTGTTTATTACATTGTCAACGGTAAATATTTTAATTTCACTCATGACATCACATAAAACATGTCTTTGACATTTCTTTTTACAACCGCAGCTAACGTTCTAGTTATGATAAGAAATTACATAATAACTTCGTGCTATTCACAAAACAAAAAGGCAACTGCATCTGCCTATATGAATCATACACACACACACACACACATTGTACTTAAAGTGCCCATCTTCTTCGGCAAGACTGCTATAGACGGCTTTTCTGTAATAAATTCGTCACTCACAATTGCCAGTACTTACTTGGTGTACTTACTTGGGTGACTATGTCATTATGACCTAGGAGAGCTTTAAAGAACACACAAAATTTGTTTCAGTACTTTCAGGTAAAAAACTCTTAATATTTCGATTGAATGTAAATTGACAATAAATTTTTATTCATTTCAGAAGCATGTTTCAAAAACATGTTGCTGGAGAAGGAAAGCTAAAAGGACTGCAGATGTGAATTAACGTTTTTTTTTGTTTACATATAAATTTAACTTTTTTTGCTTTCTTTTGTTTTTACATTTAGATGCATAATATTGTTTTTTTTGTGAATTAAAGTTTTTGTTATATTTTTAATGTTAGTTTTATAAGACGTTGTGAATTAAAAATATGCAATATTATATAAAACCATAAACCATTAAACATTTTTGATATATCATTACTGAGCATTTACGAAGTAGTTCATTACCCAAAAATAACGAAAATTTTCATTATTTAACAGCAACGTGGTAGTTCACCCGGCTTCAGTGTTCTTTTCATCATGGTATTATTATGAATGAAAGCTATGATGAATATTCGTCACTGTTTTCGTCAACGGAATGTAAGCGAGAGCGTGGGGATTGTATACTTCCAATGACATCCCCATGTTAAATTCGTCACTCAAACGCACTGTGTAGGTATTGCCGAGTAAGTACAGGTCATTGCTTTGTGCATAATGACTTATGTAATGTATCCCTGACAAGCGGGTTCTTATGTTTGATGTTACTTAGTTCAACATTCAACAGATAAGAAATTACATATTTTGTTATTCACAAAACCTCTATTAACCACACACACACACATTCAACAGTTTTTTCCCTTTTATTTTCTAATCACCATCACCCTACCATTGGTGATGGTCGCAAACTTTATTTAATAACTTTATGAAAACAGCACCTCAAAAAACTTGATGAAAAGATTGAGATTATTAATAAGACACTTCAAGATACGAGATATCGTAGACAAATGTCATTAAAAAGTATTTCGATGAACAAGTGACAGAATTATTTTACAAATCGAGGAATTGCGAGAAAAAACATCTGGATTAGAGAATCCTGCTATTAATTCAATAAGTGAAAAAAGGATATCTTAAGCAAAGTAGTAGTAGGATAATGTATGTTCAGCAATTAAATTTGAAATTTTAGTTGCCAAATTTATGTTAATTGGTTTTTTTAAATAATTTGATACTTTAATGTGTGTGTGTGTTTTCCCACGATTAAATAGGGTGTTCACATTGTTGTTGGTTTTTTTTTATAATGTTGGGGTAGGCGTGGGAATTTGTGTCTGTCCATATGTGACCTTGAGAATACATGTCCGTCCGTATGTGAGCGTGGGAATTGTGTCTGTCCATATGTGACCTTGAGAATACATGTCCGTCGGTATGTGAGCGTGGGAATTTGTGTCTGTCCATATGTGAACTTGGGAATACATGTCCGTCGGTATGTGAGCGTGCGAATTTGTGTCTGTCCATATGTGAGCGTAGGAATTCTGTCTGTCTATGTGTGCTATAGCCTAATAGAAAATAAGAAATTTTTGGGAACATTAGAACATTTTTTTAGGAATTACACTATTTCAAAAGTGTTGTAGTTATATATGGATGGCCTTAATGTTTGTGGTTCGTTTCTTCTTGCTGGAGTGAGATTTCTTTTTTTATTTTTTGTTTGTTTTTAATTTTAGTGTGTGTTTATTTAAGACATTTTGTCCAGCAATTCAGTTATTTCTTTTTTGTTTGCAATGCTTGAGTCTGGGGGAATAATTTGATTATTCTGATCTTGAAGACGTTGTGAAAAAAAAAATTACTATTCCATAAATATTGAAATTGATATTTTGTTTATTTTATACATGACGATCATCGATGGGTTTTATTTGGGGATCTGGATGGTGGTGCGATTTCTGTATTTTGTAGAATATGAATATTTATGCTATGTTTAAGTGTGTGTGTTTTTTGTGCTCTGAGTGGCGGTTGGAATGTCTGCCTGTCAGACAGGCTGTGTGTGTGACGATTGGTGAGTCTGTATGACAGTCCGCTTTCTTGCTTTCCTGGATTTTGCGCAAGTGGGTCACTATGAAGTGTGATAAGATGTACATATTCATGCATACATAAATATCTACAAATTTATTTCATTTACGCATATACATACAAACATATATTCCCTTGACCATTTGAATGAATGAATAAACCATTGTGTATGTTTGTTTGTGTGTTCTCTGAAAAAAAAAATATGTATGTAGGTTTTTATTTGAAATAAAAAGACATTTATTTTAATTTTTATAAGCATTTATTTAAAAGTTTGTTAACATTTTCATTTTTAAGTAAAATTGCATTCGCTAAGGCACAAACACCATAGTCGTGATAGCTACAATAGAGATATATTGAATGCTTAGTTTCCATTTGTTTAAAATTAATGCAGCCAATGTCTTCAATGTTATAAACTGTTTGATGAATAATTTTTTCCAGCCATTTTTTTTTCTCTTCCCCCTTAACATATATTTGTGAATTTCTTATATTGTATTTTAAAAACTTGCAAACGCTTTGAAATGAGACTGATCCATCATTCCAGTTAATATGATGATAGTTTTTTGTTAACCAAACTGCTTCTCTCTGTTTTTTGGCTGATAAACATGCGAAATCAAAAGGAGGTTTTATGATGAAATTGAACCATTCCTTGTTGCTGAAAACTACAGCTAGTTCTTTTGCGATGAAGTAATTTGAATTAGTTTTGAAACCTTGCAAGTTTACAAAAACAATATCACCATCCATTTTATTTAATTTATAAGACCTTCCGGACTTGACCTTTTATTGGTATGTATTCTATTACGCGGTCATGAATAAGAACGCAGTAAGCTGATGTTTTTGATGGAATATTTGTTGCTGTTTCAAATTGAATTTTTATGTCGATTGGTCCGGTATTGAGCGTTTCGTTTTGGTGACTGACATCAACTACAATAATTGGAGCGTTATTTTTAAACTCTTGACCTGTTAGAAGAGGTTGGGGTTGTTTCATGTAGTAGCTTTGTTGGAATCTTAGATACATATCATATAGAATCGCATAGCGCTCATTTTAGAATTTTATATTAAGATCGTCATATGGGTAAGAGGTTGAGTTTAAATGTACTTTTAAGTTAGTAAGATCACAATGAACAAACTTGTTTTCTTGTTGAAATTCAATCAACACAAAACGAGGGCGTTCTTTATTAGCGGCCAGTTTCACATTCCATATGTGATTGGTCCCCGTATTAATGTGTGGATTCATATGACAATCCCAACTACGGAATGCCATTGGTATAGCAGCACCATTATTAAGTATTTTGATCACATTCAATTTACTATTATCAGATAATTGAACATGTGGAATTCTCCATGATATTAGTGATATTGTAAGTTTTGCTTTCTCAGTGGAAACATTCGAGTGTACAAGATCCTCATCGTTCTTATTACGCAATAGTATCAACTCATGTTTACCATTTAATAAATCTTTATTATAGTCTTCAGCGAATCCTAAAAAAAGTTTCAGTGGTACATAGAAATTAAAATTTCCATTTTGAAGATTTATTACATCAAGTTTATTCCATCCAGCATTTTGCAACACAACGCTTTCCGTAGGTGATAAAGAAACCAAATTATGGTACTGGTGGTTCCCAAATATCTTGTATGATCAATTTCAATACCATTTAGTTCATAGCGAATTTCATCAAAGAGATATGCAACAAAATTGTTTTTCAACTTTAAGTTGGGTGTAGATTTCGATGTTTTTTCATCTACAACAAGTCCTTCCACATATATATAGCTTTCACTGGGTAACACATATAGATCTTGGTTTTGTATTGAAATTCTTATTTCATAGTTGTTGTTAAAAAACTGAAGGTATAATATGTATGTGTGATAATCCTTTTTGATTATATTTTCATCAGATATTGGTTTATCTAAAACGTCTATTAATGAACTCATTTTGTTTTCAGTTTAAAGTTCAGTGACTTGAGAAAACTCTTGTTTGCTGCTGTACGCGATTTTTGACGAACAGATCTTTTCAATTGTTGCTTAGGTTGTAATGTTTGAGGATTAGATGTTGCTGTAGTATTCTTCGATATATTCGTGTTGTATATTATCATTATTTAGTTGTCCTTATTGTAATTTCCTCTCCTCTGAAATTAATTAAGTCGCCGTTTTGATCAACCACGCGAAGAGCTTGTGAACTTATCTCTGTGGCGTTTACTAGCAAATAAATAAGATTTTCGGGAATCTCAACTATTTTATATCCAGCCGGTACATTAATCGGAAATTCATGTAGTGTATGAGCTTTAGAATTATTCATATAAGTATTAACCACAATACTGCTTTCAATCCTCAAGAGATTCACCTTAAAGATATTCACTGGAAGATCAGAGTAATGTTCTTTGTTTGGCGTTAATATTCTGCTATTGAATCCTAAAAGTCTACCTATTGTATTTTCTTTATTAAAATATATTGGTTCTTTAGAGCTGCTGACTTTAACTTGCATTGTATTGTTAGAAGCTTCAATCAAAATTTTGTTTTCTGGTCTATATCGTTTGTATTGTTCTTCTATATAGTCAACTATATCATTTAATTCATAAGATCCGATCGATATTTCAATTACAAGTTCACCGATATGAAATATATTGTTGTAGACATCCAAATTTGGGATACTGTTGTATGAATGAAAGTCAGTTAGAGCACATTCATAGCTTCCGTTTAAATCAATAGGAGGAAAATAATTAGCAGATAGCTCTGATGAATTGGAGCTTAGAGTCAATGTTATTGACATTGTGACTGTTTGATTGTAAATAAATGAGGTTAAACACAAAGTATGATTTATAAGAATCACTTTCGTATTTATTGTTTATTTACTTATTTTAAACTAAATTAAATATTGATGCCATTGTTGTTGTTGTAGTTTATTTATTGTATTCTTCCGTTTACAATATCTCATCTTTGCTTATCCAAGAATTGTGCTCATTACCAAAGCCCAGCCACTTAACAAACACCTTCTGTCCTTTAGTTTTGAGAACCTTTTCAACTAGGTATGTATTTGGATATCTGGTGTTTGAAAGTTCTTCTTCATAGAATTCACCTTTAATAGGATTTCCGCGATAGTCTTCTAATGTATATGTTGTAGGATATGTGTTTTGTACTCTTTTAATTGTAAAGATTTCTGTTGTCCAATTCAGAGTATAACCTTTTTCAAAAATGTTTTTATATATGCTTATGCATACATGATCTCCTGCATTAAATTTTGACATTTTATACACCTTTAAATGACTGTATACTGTTTTTAAAAGCTGTTTTTCATTTGTTGAATTTACTTTAATCGGTGACATTTTAATGGTGCGATGAATTTTTCTATTGTATGCATCAAGTAAATCTCTATACATATCTATCCAATTATATGAACCATTTAAGCTAAATTCTTTCCACATCATTCCTTTTTTTGTTCTGTTGAATCGTTCTACTATTGAGGCTTTCATAGTGCTATATGTTGAGTAGTGATTAGTATTGTATTTATTCATCAACTGATTGAAATGTTTATTGAAAAATTCTTTACCATCGTCTGTTTGCAAGTTTTTCGGTATTCGTCCCAATTTGAAAATATTCTCCATTGCCTGGGTTGTTAGAGATGCATTCTTTCTTCTCAAAGGTACTGCCCAGGCAATTTTGAGAATGTATCAATTACAGTTAGCAAAAATCGATAATTTCTATTGTCTAAGGAATAATTTCCCATTTCAACTAAATCAGCTTGCCAAAGATCATCTATTCCTTTCATCACAACTCTACGACATACAAAACGTTTTCGAGCCTGCTTATGCAATTCATTTACAATATTTCTTTTTGAAAACATCTTATTTTTCCAGTCGCGGTTTTAAGTGTGTTGTGATTTTCTTGGTGCACTTTCAGCTATTGATACGAACATGTAATTTTCTATTCTATAAATTTTTTCTCGTAACTCTTCAATTTTCATATCAAAAAGTGATTTATTATCTTCCATTTTCTTATTGATATCCTGCAAGTGAGCATTAAGATTTTCTAACTGGAAAGCTACTTCTTGTTGCTGTTTTTTGAGTTCAGTTTGCAGAAACAATTTACTGATAACATCGTTTTCCTCCAGAGCGTTTGCAACATTTTTGATTCTCTTGTATTTGACATCAATGTTTTTGTTCGTATCCATAAAGAAGCCCAACTACTTAGGTGCATTTTTGGTTGAAATTACTTCACTTCTATCATTCATATAATGCCCAAATTTATCAACGGACATGTTTTATAAAAAAATCTATTTATTTATATAGTTTATACAATTATATTAGCTTCACGTAGTTCTTCAATAATTGAGACAATTTCGTTGTTGTGGTTAGTATGGCCTGCAGAATGTGAATGTGTAGTATGGCCTGCAGTAGTCTAAGTCGATCTACCAACTCGTTTGGATCATCCCAGTATATATAGTTTGGATTATGAGGATTAAACTGCATCAAATCCCTTCCTAAATAATTAGTTTTTGTTACATCTGATGAGCTTTTATGATTTTATCCTTTGAAAAGTTTTTCAATAATACGTTTGTACTTATGTGCTTTGCTCCCTTTGATTTGACCATCAGACTTATAGTCTCTTCTGTGAGCATTGGTAGTAAGTAATATTTTTTTATAGATTTCAAGCTCAAAGTTGTCATAGTCTTTTGGTGTTTTATGAAACATTAAAGAAAACAGTCCTGGCGTGAGAGCCCATATTTGTCCACCAACCTGTATCTTATCTTGATTTAACTTGATGGTGCTATTACCAAATCTCCATTGATTATTATTGTCTTTATGTGGACCATAGTTAGTATCTAGTTCGTTTCTCGATTGTAATAGTGATAAGTCAGGATAACTTTCTTCATTATTCGAATTTTGTGAGTAAAAGTCATCGTAATCATAATTACTGCTACTTTTACTATTCGATTGCTTAAAAATTGATTCTTCAATTAGTTTCTTGGGCGTACTCGTTTCCAATTTTATTGTTGAATTCTGAGGATGAAAACTTTCATTGTCATCAATTCCAGTTTCCTTATCACTCGGTTCTTTTTTAACCGGTCTACCAATGTATTTAGAGCTATTGATAAATTCTTTTAAAGGTTCTGCAATAGGCTTGAATGTATCTCTTAATTGTTCATGTGCATTTATTTCACCAGTTTTTATACTTCGAAGCTTTTTCTCCCAGATATTTCTTGTAGTCACCAAGTCTTTAAGAATTTGTTCATTTAGTTATCAGGTCAGTTCAATAGGAAGCAGATCAGTTTATTAGATCAGGTTAACAGATCAGGTATCAGATCAGCTCATCAGGTATCAGATCAGCTTATCAGGTACCAGATCAGCTTATCAGGTCAGTATAACAGGTATCAGATCAGCTTATCAGGTATCAGATGAGTTTATCAGGTATCAGATCAGCTTATCAGGTCAGTTTATCAGATATCAGATCTGCTTATCTGATCAGTTACAATAATCACATGTATAAAGTTTGAAGACAAATTAAATACTGAAGGGTGCATTAGATGAACAGCAAATTATATTATGATGAAGTAATCAAATGACTTTCTATAACGACCGTTGTTTAGTTCATTATCTTTACTTATCATCAAAAATCCGTATTTTTCCTTCCAACATTCTCTACAAATTCGTTGAAACATTTCAAAGTTCATGTCGCTGGCAACGTGATCATCATATACATGTTTCATATTTGTCGCATCTTGTTTAAACATAATAATTACATTAGCATTATCTCTTATCAAATGTTTTGGAATCCGCGTGTAAGTCTGACACAATTAAAATGAGTCTACTTTCTTATGACGACCCATACAAAAATATGCACGTATATTGTTTTGCTTTTCACATGCACCATCATCAAAAATCATAATTGAATTGTTTTAGCTTCACTAGGAGGAACAACGTACTCGTTATCTGGGAATGTGTAGTATCCCATTCCTTTAATTGGTGAAATTAATTTCTTTAGGTATTCATATTTAGGTTGATATAAAGATTTTGAGTACCAGTAAATATTTTCAAACTTGAGACCATTAGGACTTTCCAGCAAACTAATCATTATGATAGTTTTTCCACAATTTTAAGGACCAACTATTAATGCTCGAATAGAATTTGGTAACAAGGAACTATGTCTTATTTTTTTACTGTCATTTGAACAAATATCAGCATTACGAACTAATATATTTTTATGTTGTTTTACGAAGAGCATTTTAATAACTACTTGTGAAATTTGCAAACAATATCTTTTATTGTAGATTAAAGTAATATGGTTGTACTTTATAACAAAAGTTTTAGTTTCAAGCACACTATCGTTGGAGAGGGTTTACTAAATAAAACAATAAATTCTCTGCCTTTTGTATTACATCTTCATGGATACCAGTATTGTGGACCTGGCACAAGATTACAAAAGCGTTTAGATAGAGGAGATAAAGGAATTAACTTATTGGATGCTGCTTGTAAAAATCACGATATTGCTTACTCGAAAAATAAGGACTTAAACAGCAGACATAAAGCTGACAAAATTCATGAAAATAAGGCTTGGGAAAGAGTTCTTTCAAAAGATAGTGATCTTGCAGAAAAAACATTTTCATATATAGTCACCAACGCAATGAAAGCAAAAACTAAACTTGGTATGGGTGTTGAAGCAAAGAAAAGGAATACAGTGAAAAGACCATCACCACGAATTCGTATAAATGACAAAAATCTGTTTCATAAAACAATTAAATCAGCAACAAAGATATTGAAGAAGGAAAAACCACAAGATATTAATTTAGCCATTAAGATTGCTCGTAAAGCTATCAGTAAATCTGTTAGGGGAAAAAAGCTCGTGTTATAATAGCTCGCCCATAATACCGATTCTAACTGCTCTAGGTGCACTTGGTAGTCTAGCAACTGGAGGTGCCGCTATAGCTAAAGCTGTAAATGCAACAAAGAATGCAAAAAACAACTTGAGGAAGCCACCAGACACAATAAGGCAATGGAGTCTATTGCTGTGGGAGAAGGACTGTACCTTAAACCATATAAAAACGGTTATGGACTTGTTTGTAAAGATCATTCAAAAAACTATTAGAAATGCTACCCAACAGACCATTATCAGAATTTGATCTAAGAAAATTTTCCAAATATATTCCACACTTTAGAAGAGTTTATATGTTGGATTCACTAACAAAACGACCAAAGACTGTAGAGTGTGGAATAATCAATTTGGATTTATCAACAGGCCCAGGTACTCATTGGGTAGCATACTATAGAAACAAGAATGAAAAACAATATTTCGACAGCTTTGGAAATTTACAACCTCCTCTAGAATTAATCAAATATTTAGGTAGAAATATTGAATACAACTACAATCAATATACATATAATTGTGGCCACTTATGTTTGAAATTTCTTTATGAGATAACCAAAGATATTAAATAAAACACAATCATATATATTTATATACATACATATTTAAAAACATTTTCTTTTTTATTATTATTATTATTTTTTTCTTGTTAATTACAAAATATATGAACATAACATATTTTTTACTGCCAAACGGGGTACTGGGAGTTTGGTATTAAAAATTATATTAAATACATTGGTCAATGCATTGTATCGGTTGGGGAGAAACATTATGTGGTTTTCCAGCTCAAGTTGAACTGTTTCCCCATACTTTGTTGTTACTCGCTTTGCACGTACGATGGTGTATTTGGATGATTCATCTAAATCCTTTATATGGATTAAGGATTTTGTATTACAGGAATTGAATTTGCTTATTAAACTCATTGCGCTATAAATGTTTCACAACGTATAAGTTTGAACTTAAATTTCGAATTAATCTCGATATAAGCTTTCTAGACTTTAAAAAGTCTAACTGAAAATTATTAAGCAATGATATTAGATTTGTGTGTGTGTGTGTGTGTGTGAGTGGGAGATAGAGGGAGCAAAAGACGAAAAAATGAATAATAAAATCTGGTGTTAGAAGAAGATAGAGAGATACTTATATACATTTTTGAGTCCTTTACTCTAAAATTTGAATTTGTTTTTGGAGTGGAAAGCAGATTTAGTTTTATAAATTATATAAAATTTCTCTTACAACTTGTTCGTTGAAAACAAATATTAGTAAAGAACTGACATTCAAAAAGATCGGAAGTAAATTTTGGTAATAGTATAAAATATTCCATAAAAATAATGAGTGACATTAGAAACAAGCTCGCACAATTCTTAGTTGATTTTGTGGGATGTCAACTATACGAACACATGGAAATGGTGAAAATCTTCCTCGATATGTTGAATGAAAATGATGATTTTGGTATAATGGAAGATGAGGACAAGGACGATGGTCACTTTAAGTCTTGTCCATGGAGCCATCCAGATTGTGAGGCAGGGCCAGATACCTGTCGGTGCTCCGTATATTACTTAAAAAAAATTACGATAAATCATTTAATTAATTCATATTATGTAATATTCATATTATGTAATATTTCATTTTATATATATTTGTACAATTTTTGTTTATTTCTCTTAACAATACAGCAATTTTTTTTACTAATTAATAGATTTCACTACTTAAATATATATAAAAATTATTACTTAAAAATAGGGATACAATTATTGCATTGCTTCTTTCTTTTCTAGTCTTGAAATTTCCCACAGTAGCATGTCAAGTTCATAATCGGGATTAGTTTCCTCGATTCGAAAAAGATACCATGCATATGTACTCATCTAATCACTTCTTATTTTTCTTTTATCGTCTGCATAATTTAAGACTACTTTATTTATTTCATTTGATGAACTTTTGATTTAAATATTAACATGTCATCATATACAGTAGGCTTATTAAATAAACAGTTTCTATATGAACTTTTGTCGTACTTATCAAGAATGCATTTCTTTACCCCTTTCGATTTTTAATATCATTTTCATACTGCACACTAAATGAATACATCTTTGATCTCAATCCTACAAACTCCTTCATTATTTTTTCACAATTCCCATCCTTCATCATACCCAACAACTTTTTGGTTGCTAGAGGGAAACCATATATATTGTTTTTTGGGTAATAAGACATATCAAACTTATGGACGACGTCAGTTTTATGTCAGCGTAAAAGTCTTCTGTTTTTACTGTGTAAATGAAAGAGTCAGTATCCATATAATTCAATGATAAGTTCGACTTGAATTTGGGTTGCATGTACCCATAATGGAAATCATACATTTTCCATTTGGAAAGCTCTAAAACACAAAATCCTAAACATATAGGTTTATTGTAATAGGTTTTCACTCTATTCATTTCAATCGCTACCATATTCTCAGAAAATATTGACAAACTATGAAAATTAGGTTTAGATATCCAATCTTGAGCTCCTAAATGATTACGGTTTGTTCTATTCCAGTTCGTAACTATTCGTACATCTTTTCTCTTTTCCACATTCTCCATAGTTTTACCATATACTGCATTATTTAGTAATTTGAAGAAATTTTTCTCAAATGTGTTTTTTGTAGTTGCTCTATGTTTGGTGTTTAAGTCTGTATAACTTTTCAACCAGGTTGATTGTTTATAAGTGAGAATCCGATGCACTTTTTTTAGAACTAGACCATACTTCAAACATTGTTTGAGAACTCTATAGTGTATGACGTATGTTTGTTTTGTGGAAAAATCTTCAATTAATTTAGTGTGCTTTGTTTGCTGAATTTTTTGTTTTCCGGACAGAAAGGAAGGTAATTGTGAGAGTCATGCAAATGAGAAGGATATTCTAAAGTAACTTCATAGACATATCCATCACTTGAACTATCATCTATGGTTTTAGGATCCAGACTTAGCTCTTCAGCTGATAGCCATCTGTATCCGCCATAAGGTAGATACTCAGACATAGCCCAACCGTAGAGGTTATTTGCGTCTAAATACACAATAAATTCTGAGGGCTTCTCTCTATCGAAATCAGGTAAATATTTTTTGTTACCCTTTGAATATCGGTTACTGCATTGTACAAGTCCACCACGTATTCCTTTCTTGAAGAAATTTTACATATATATGTCCGTCAAAAGCTCCAGTTCTATATTTGTATACTTTAGCATAGCATCCCACGATAGTCCTGGTGCAGTGTAATATTGACATGGATCTAGGTAATAGATACTCTTACAAACCTTTCTAAAATTTTCAAATATATCTGCAAGTAAGTGTACGTCCGTTTTTAAATAAACTTCCATATAATCTTGCAAGGTTTCGCAGCTGAAAGCGTTCCAAACTTCTTTCGCATGCTCATAGTCTTCAGTCGAACACTCCTTATTATTGAGGTGATTGAAGAAATCTTCCCTTGCTGGAAGCTGACCTAACTTCAATTTTGCAAAAGAATTTAGGAAATCATAAGGAAAAACGCCTTTCCTTCTCACAAGATCAAACTCTTTTTTTGTTTTAAATTGTGTTTTAATGATGTGAAAGTCTTGCTCTGAAAGATTATTAGCTAAAGATTCTAAGCTTTCAGGCATAAAACGAATTGTGTCCAAAAATCTAAGTTCAAGGTTGTAGTTGTCGATCATTTTTGAAAATCTAGATAGTGATATATATAATTCTTTGTTGAGCGGAAGGACTTTTATATTGTCAGATTTTTTACCCAACTCTTTAACAAAAAGATGTGAGTCATAAGATGAATAATTGTGGAAATAGATTGGTATAAATTTTGGAATTTGAAATTTTAAATTGCATATATTATGAGCAGCTCTTCTAAATTTACCATTTATGTGGCAGTGATCTCTCACTCTATCATTGCCTAGATGTTTATGATAAATGTGACAATTTATCGCATTTCGAAAATGAAAATTTTCGAAAGGAGATAAATCATCCATTCGGTTCTTGTTTTTCAAATAATCATTGTAAATATTTTCGCCATCGCTAATTATACAATCTACAAACTTTTCGTCTGCATCTTCCCCCGTATATATTTTAAACTTATCTAACTTATCATTATGCTTACATTTAATATAATAACTAAAAGCACAAGGAAAGTGCTTTTTGCTATACCTACTTTTGTCACTTACTCTAATACTAGTATCCTGCAATACGCATTCAAAATCTGCATATACAACAAGTGGTACATCCATCTGTCGTTGATGGTCCTTGAAGCATAATGTTGACTTGTCCTCTGATGGAAGCTCAAACACAATTTGTCCATATTCCAATTTGTGTTGCTCCATAGTCCTACCATTGTGGTTATATTGCAGACAGCTGTTGCAAAACATCAGTTTTTTGCAGTGTTTCGTGGTCTGGTGTTTTAAAAGTCTGTGGAAGGAAAATAGATATAAATTTTCAATCAATATATTTATATGTGCATTGGTGTATATGTATATTTCTTGACTTACTTTAATATTTGTTTAATAAAAATATAGTGATGGTATCTTTCAGCATTTTCTAAAACTAATAAATTTACATGTCTATGTTTTTCTTTCTTGGTGTTGCGGTACGGTCCAACAATTTCATTGCTTTCATTGCTATATCCGAATACATTAACGCTAATATCAGAATTGCGTTCTTCAAATGTCTTAATAGTTTTTAATGCTAACGGGAACTTTAAATTTGTAAAATCAATTTTAATCCCGTTTTGCAAATGAATAATATCAGCGCTAATGTTTGCAACATTGTATGAGCTGCACCGTTGTCTGTGTTTAATATCAGATGTATCCAGTGCAGATATAATGGACCATTTAAAACAATAAATGTCATTGTTTTCAACATTTATACATGCCATTTTACTTTTTAGTTTCTCTGGCGTACTAATCCAACTTGATCCTCTCACCAAAGCTGACTTATTTACTGCAACTTCGAGACGAACAATTCTAATTAGATTCCAGCCAGAATCCCGCTCTTGAAACTCAGACATTTTGTTGTGGATTTCTTGCAGTTGTTTTGTTATCATTTCCTCAACATCATCTGCAAAGCACAAAAGATCCATTTTCGCTCTATGTGAAATAGTACACAATTCCATATCATCACCAACAATTTTAATATACTCCCCAATGAGAGTAATATTAAACTTAATAATATTATGCACAGCTATACTATTTTGAAGTCTTTCTTTGATGATACGTCTATTTTCCTTAATAGCATCTTCAAATAACAGACAGTCGTTACTTATTGGAACTCCAAATGTTATAATATTATTTTTAAAAGCACTATTTATTATATAATATTTGCATTCATTTGGAGCTTGAGAGAGTAAATCATCCGCAGAATTTGAGATATCCATTTCTACTTCATCATTTTGTGTATTTGCCTGATCATGTGGAATAACTTGACTTATATCCATGTCTTGATGAGGATTCTCTACGGATATGGAATTTTCATAGGTGCTGTGAATTGGTTGGTTGACACTGGATACGGATACAAAGGATATGCTGGAACCTGCACTGGATACTGATACTGCACGGGATACTGATATAGCAAATTGTTGTGGACCATTGGGTTATAGGGTTGTATGGAATGATATACATTTTTGGGTTCTACGGACTGCTGCATATTTTGGGGTTGTACGGACTGCTGCACACCTTACGGTTGAACATGACTTTTGCAATGTTCTAAATAGCATTTTTGGTATCTGTATTGCTTATTACAGATATTACAACGAAAAACTGAAGAACTTATATATTTTATATTTTTTTTTATATATATTTATTGAAATGCACTTATATACAGTTTTAAGTATCTAACATTAAAAAATTTATATTTTTTTAAACACAAGGAGTTTTGAAGCATTCACGATTTATTGTTTTTAGATACAAAAATGTACAGACTTTAGTCCTAACAAAGTTTATTTATATTAATTCGCGAAAATGTTTAGTATGGTCTAGTACGCTACATTTCAACAAAGTAGTTTTCAGTATTTGTGTAGTTAGTAACTTGTAGCTACAAAAATCGTTGGTTGCAAAATTTTAATAAAGTAGTTTTAGAACTACAGCGAGTATATGAGATGGAACTTATGCATGCCTCTACAATACAAAATGTTTAAGGGAATGAAACTGCTACGTAGACAATATTTATGTAAACAAAAATTTTGATAAGTGATATCTACAGAGTACAGAGACGTGCTTGTGCATGCAGACACGTTACAAAGTTTTGAACGGAATGTGATATATACAGAGTACGGGGACATGCTTATGCATGCCTCTACGATACAAAATGTTTACGGGAATGAAACTGCTACGTAGACCATAGTTATGTAAACAAACATACGTAGACATGCTTATGCATGTAGAGACGTTCTAAAATTTTGTGGCAAAATAAACTGCTACGTAGACAATATTTATGTAAACAACAATTTTGATAAGTGATATCTACAGCGTACAGAGACATGCTTGTGGATGCAGATACGTTACAAAGTTTTGAACGGAATGTGATATATACAGTGTACAGGGACATGCTTATGCATGCCTCTACGATTCAAAATGTTTACGGGAATGAAACTGCTACGTAGACCATAGTTATGTAAACAAACATTTTGATAAGTGGTATATATAGAGTATAGGGACATGCTTATGCATGCCTCTACGATACAAAATGTTTACGGGAATGAAACTGCTAAGTAGACAATATTTGTGTAAACAAACATTATGATATGTGATATAAGCAGGATACGGAGGCATGCTTATGCATGCAAATACGTCACAAAATTGTGTAGCAAAAGAAACTGCTACGTGGACAAAACATTGTGGTATCTGGTAAACTACAAAATTTTTGTAGCTTCATAAGTTTTCAAAGCAAAATTATGAACTTTTGAAGTTGAGCTTTTATTTGTACAATAAAGCCCTTCTGGTACACACCATTATATCGGAGACTTCAGCGTCACCATTTGAAGGAATAGTTACGAAAAGCCAGACAGGAAGAGTTCGAGAAACATCTTGAAGGAGATGAGGAACTTTTCTTAGAGCTGTCCTCGCAGCCGACATCTGCACCTGAGATATCAAATACTTCGAATGCAGAATACGATGATATGCTAACAGGCGATGAGGACCACTTTTTAGCGGTGTCTTCGCAGCCAACATCTGCACCTGAGATATCAAATCCTTCGAATACAGAATACGATGATATGCTAACAGGCGATTAGGATCACTTTTTAGCGGTGTCTTCGCAGCCAACCACAACAGACCATCGAAGAGAGGTAGTAATCAAACCTCAAATAGAAATATTGAGTGTTGAAATACTACCAAAAATAGATATACCTCATTTTCTTGCGATGTATGGAGACGATCAATTGCTGTTAGAGGCAGCGGATGTAGTAGAGGCAAATTCAAATTGAGTTATAAATAAAAATATATACATAATTCGATAAATATTACATATTAATAAAAATTAAAACAATGCATATGTTTAAACAATGGTTCATTCATTCATTCAAATGGTCAAGGCAATATTTGGTCACATAGAATAAACGATTATTATTTGTTTGTATGTATATGCGTAAATGAAATAAATTTGTAGATATTTATGTACGCATGAATATGTACATCTTCATAGTGACCCACTTGCGCAAAATCCAGGAAAGCAAGAAAGCGGACTCACCAATCGTCACACACACAGTCTGTCTGACAGGCAGACATTCCAACCGCCACTCAGAGCACAAAAAACACACACACTTAAACATAGCATATATATTCATATTCTACAAAATACAGAAATCGCACCACCATCCAGATCCCCAAATAAAACCCTATTCCATAAAATAAACAAACTATCAATTTCAATATTTATGGAATAGTAAATTTTTTTTTTTTCACAACGTCTTCAAGATTAGAATAATCAAATTATTCAACCAGACTCAAGCATTGCAAACAAAAAAGAAATAACTGAATTGCTGGACAAAATGTCTTAAGTAGACACACATCAAAATTAAAAACAAACAAAAACTAAAAGAAGAAATCTCACTCCAGCAAGAAGAAACGAACCACAAACATTAAGGCCATCCATATATAACTACAACACTTTTGAAATAGTGTAATTCCTAAAAAAATGTTCTAATGTTCCTAAAAATTTCTTATTTTCTATTATTCTATAGCACACACAGACAGACAGAATTCCTACGCCCACATATGGACAGACACAAATTCCCACGCTCATATACCGACGGACATATATTCCCAAGTTCACATATGGACAGACACAAATTCCCACGCCTACCCCAACATTATAAAAAAAAAACAACAACAATGTGAACCCCCTATTTAACCGTGGGAAAACACACACACACATTAAAGTATCAAATTACTAAAAAAAACCAATTAACATAAATTTGGCAATTAAAATTTCAAAATTTTAAATTCAATTGCTGAAATTTGAGAATTTTAATTGGTCTCGCACATACATTATCCTACTACTTATATATATATATATATATATATATATATATATATATATGTATATATATGTATATATATATATATATATATATATATATATTTATATATATTATATATATGTATATATGTTATACATATATATATATATATATATATATATATATATATATATAAATATATATATATATATATATATATATATATATATATGTATAACATAAAATAATATATATACAGGATGTTACGTTTTTAGAACTTTTCGTAAAAACGGTTTTATTATTTATCCTTCAAGGATTCGTTTTATTGCATCAAATTAAAACACGGATAAATTAATTTTAGAAATATAATATAATACTCAACACTTAGCCATGTTAGCACGTCCATATTTGAAATCACACTAACTCGCTGAGCTCTGGCAGCGCCTTTATATAGCAAAAATTACGTCGTCTGGTAACTTCGCGAAACTTCGCGAAACTTCTGGGCATGGTGGTTGTACTTTACTTGACATGGAGCTATATAAGTTTGCTTCTATACATGACAATGCTGACTTGGTTGTTTTGCTTATGGTAACTATGTGTGGTTGTTTGTATGAGTGTTCCGTGTGTTGTGTGGTTTTGTTCCTTCTTCTGCTATGTGTATATGGTTGTGTATACTTGTGAATTTGTTTAGCTTTATTAGCAGTGAATACTTGCATACAAGATCATTAAGAATAACACCTCTTAGCATTTATGTTGCTAGGTTTTTCGTTGTTGTTTTTTACATTTATTATTGGCACAGCCTCGAATGATCTTGTATATTCTGGAGTATTCCATTTCCGTTAATTTGAATTTTATCTATATTGTGTTGACCAGGGTTGTAACATTTTGACAACTAGAGATTTATTGGCAGTGCTGCCAAGTACACATAGCCACATTGTCGTTTTATTTAAATCTATTTCTAATCTTTGTAACAAGGAGTTAGTTATGTTATATATATATATATATATATATATATATATATATATATATATATAAACATTTATATACATATATATATATATATATATATATATATATATAAATATATAATAAATATATGAATATATATATATATATATATATATATATCTATATATATATATATATATATATATATATATATATATATATAACATAAAATAATATATATACAGGAGTTAGAAACAATTGTACAAAGTTGCCTATAGGCAAGTACGGGGCTGAAAGGGTTAATTTAATTTTCAACACAAACCAATCAGATTAAACAGGAACTCTCACTAGTACAACAATCTACAACACTAACAACCACACGTATTTTGTTGGTAGAATATTACATGTTAATGTCAATATTTTATGACTTTGGTTGAAAAAAAACGTGGCTGAATAAATGTCAATTCAATGTTTTGTATGCGTGAAGGCAGATTCATTATTTTATTTTGCAATTTATTAAAGTCAGGACGTGCTAATACGTGGAATTTGTAATGGAGATGATTTCCTTAACTAAGGTAACAAATAATACCTTCGAAATTTTAGCTTTTGTGTAAAACATATACATACATATAACAGATATTATTAATACTATGGGGGAGCAGACGCCATTGCATTTCGAGATTGCCGAATGTCCAGCCGATGAGTATAACAATTTGTGTTGGGAGTTTGTAAAGGATATTACTGATTTGGACTTTGAGTATTTATTGTAATTATTAATTCTATAAATTGAAATATATTATATGCTGAAATGTTTCTTATAGGTATCACATCTCAGTTATAATAGCTATGAATGTGGTGCGTAAACGTTTACGGCTTGCAGTGGACGAGCTTAGAATGAAATTGAAATTAAGTAAACACGGGTCTGTAGATGCTATTGGGGAAAACTATTAAATTGCAAAAGTGCACCAGGGAGAAATACGTTACCTGGTTGCAGCAATGAATACATCAAATGAAGCAACATTTTCGTTATTATGCACATACTTTTTATTCAATTCTAATCTCATTTAACTATTTGGCTATATATTTACAAAAAATTTTGTTTTTGAATAAATTTAAGAACTAAAACTATTAATTTTCAAAATATTTTATTTCAAAAAGAAAAGCCTTCAGTTTATGCTTGCATTTCATTGGTTCTTACACTTCAGTAGACTTTTGCCAAAAACAAACAAACTATGCTGTTTTAAAATAAAGTATTTGTTTATTTTTGGCCAAGTATGTCCATATGCACGCATTTATTATATAGTTTATAGGTTACTTACTCTGTTTGTGTCCCTTGTTCAACGAATCTTCCCTGGATTGCCCGTAGTACCACCATTTAAACATCCTCAAAAACAGGTGGGATATCACTCAACACTATTTAACTTTTTTCACCTTTTGAAATGAGAAATTTGGTAAAAACTATATTTCACTTTTATATTTCACTGGCATAATAAATTTTATAAGTTAGTAAGGATTAATGTTAGAAGTTAACAATTTAAGACTTTTCTTAACTTTTGTTTTTCTAATGAAAAATAAAGCTTGTAAATAAACTTTTGACACTATATTGGTACGTAAACAGAAGTCAGCTGCACCACCAAGAGTACCTGTTTAATCTGCCTTGATAGAAACACAAATATTTTTGACAACTTTTTGTACTATTATACCAACAAAATACTTGTGTGTTTTGGTGTTGTTATTTGTTGTACTACTGGTGTTACCTGATTATTGCACCATTATATATATATATGCGGATACACATAATGTTCAATATTTTGTCATAATATGTATTTTAAATTTATATAAATTTGTTTATAAACTCCTTGAATTTGTTTCTAAGATATGTATATATAAGTAGTATTGAAAATTAATTTTAGGAATGTTTCTTAATTAACTATATATGCATGTATAGATTTAAATTGTTTATTATTGTTCCTGTATTTTAAATTTATTTAAATTTTGTTTGAATCTTTTTGCATTTTGTTGACAAATAATTTTCATATTTTTGTTTCATAAACAAAAATAATTTTTTCACATCAAATACAAAATAAATATCCTGAAGAAGTCACACAAAGGAGTGCCGAAATATCGAAAAGCTATTTATAATTAATAAATATAAAAATAAAGACCTTAAGCTTAAAAATATTAGTCCATTTTAGTGATTTAGAATATCTAAGTATATGAATTAAATTAATGGTTTGACTAAAATGTAATTGTAATGAATTTAAATACGAATAGTATTTCTGCTTTTCAAAAAATTAACTCAAATATTTCCAAATGATTGCAGTTTTCACTAAAAACCTTGGTATTGATGTCAACTTTCATATAAATTTTGCAGAAACAAACTCGGTTCACGCATTTCGGAGAAAATCATTTACTAACACAATGTAACATATTTTTATATACATAGATAATATATATATATATATATATATATATATATATATATATATATATATATTAATATATATATATATATATATATATATATATATTTTTTTTTTTACTAAAATTTAAATGTGCTTATTTTATTCTCAAGGGTAAATATTTTAATTCCACTTATGTATGTATCCAGTATTTCGATATCAAACTATGTAGAAAACACTGCTTAAAAGTGATTAACATGGCAACACTGGAAGCATGAGCAGCTTTTTGTATGGAAAAAGTGAAACAAAAACACTAAAATATACTACTCACTATTCCTTCCAGCCAAAAAATCGGTGCTTTTTTTGTTATGCTGAATGCCAATATATTTGGAAATTATATTTGAAACTCTTTAAACTTTAGTTCGCTGCTGCAATATCATCATCTCCTTGACATTTTTAAATTTCGCGCAATTTTTTTACTAAAAACTGATATTTCTTTTTAACGGGCGTAGTATTGGATTTCTGTAATATTTGAAATAACTCCAATCTTGTATACACTTTTTTCATTTTATTCTTGAAGTTTCCAAATAATTTTGCGCAATAACGACAATATATAGCAAATAGTCCAGTACCTTTAAGCCAGATTTGTTTATTATACCCTTCACAAAAAAGTGAATGCGATGACGATTGAGCGATGTCCGTCTGTCTGTACGTGAAATCGGTTTTCCTAAGCCCCCAGAAGAGGTGGAGATTTCGTTCTTGGACTGATGGATTGGAATGAATTTAAATAGAGTGTAATATCCGAAATACGGTTTCAGAGCTGGAATGCAAAATCAACAGCAAAAACCAATTATTCTTTTCTTTGTTCTTAAATTGTACCTATTTTGTATTTTGATATACCTCTATTGTCTATTAAAAGCTAAAAAGATAAAAAAATTTTCCAAGGATGGGAAATTAAGTTTTTTTTTGCACATTCGGTATTTTGTGGAACATGTAATATCTAGAATGTTTAAAAACGTTTGGTTTTTCTAAAATAAAACCGCTTTATAGGTCATGAAGATTTGCATTGATCAAAAATAACAAAAAAAATTAAATTTTCGCCTCCAGGGATGGGAAATTGAAATTTCTTATACACAAATGTTACCAAATATACAACTAACGCAGTTTCTTACTAATTAAAACTATTTATTAATTCAGGAAAAATAAAATTGGTATCAAAAATATAAAAAACTAAAATTTCCTTTTCAGGGTTGGATAACGGCAATATAGTATGGTACATAAAACTGACCAAAGTGATTGCAAACTTAGAGGTTTTATTAAACAAAAATATTTCATGCCTCATTAGAGTTGCATTGGTAAAAAAACAAAACAAAAAAATTTCGCTTCCAGGGATAAGATATTGAAAGTTATAATAACTAATATGTTTCAAAATTTTAACTGTTTCTTAAATAAGCACGCTTTATGCATCACCCTCTTCTAGGGTTCGGAAATTTTGTTTTTTTCATAAATTAACTTAAAAAAAAAGAAACTAAAATTGTTTTTTTATTGCTAACTAAAACTTTTTTATAATTTAAGAAGAACAAATTTGGTGTCAAATATCAAAAAAAAAACATTTCGAATATAGGGTTGGACAAGTGAATATATTATAGTACATGAAAGTGACTAAAATTTTTTGATATTTAAAATTTTTCTTATATTAAACTACTTTTTACCTCATGAAGAGTTGCATTGACAATAAAGACAAAAAATATTAAAATTTTGCCTCCAGGGGTAGGAAATTTAAAGCTTTTTTAGTACATTAATATATCGTAGTAGAAGAAAGAGACCAAAATGGTTACAAATTTTAAGTTTTTCTTAAATAAAACTATTTTATTACTACTATTTTATTGCTACTATGGCTACTTTTAATTACATAAAAGTAGCTATAAAAGCAACTAACGTCGTTTTTTTTACTAATTAGAACTATTTTTAATGTAGGAAAAACTAAATTGTTATCAAATATTTGAAAAAATTAAAATTTCGTTTTCAGGGATGGAAAACTAATTTATTGTTTATTCATAAAAGTAACCAAAAAGGCAACTGACATTATTTTTTTTCTGAATAAAACTATTTTATAACTTAGAAAGAACAAAATTGGTATTTAAAAATATATATTATGCCACACGTACGTTGGTGAAGGGCATATACGATTCGGCACAGCCGATAATAGGACTTTTACTTGTTTTTTATATATTTTTGTTTTTAATAATACTAAGAAAGTCAACTAAAACAGGTGCATTCATATATCTCTATCAAATAACGCAATTTACAACGCAGCCGCACAGGTAGTTAAAAGCCGCTACAGGGGTGTGGAAAAATAAATGGTTAAAGGTGAAAGTTAAAATATATAAATCCCAAAATTAACTTCGAACTAACTTTCTTATTATAAAAATTGTAAATTAATGTAAAATCCTTATTCGTTTAGCCACAAAAAAATATATTGTTAATGTCTCAAAATCGTAAAAATTCAGTAAAAGCGCATGCAATATACTCAACTTTCCTGACTTTGAGAGTGTCGCAAAAAAACAAATTTCAAGCAAATGTCTTGAAAATTCACTTTACAATGCAGAATTTTGTTGTGTGTCGAGATTTTTATATATCTTAATTTTAAGTTTTAGCATAATGTCCGGATAGAATAGCCAAATACCCCTATGTGCATCCGTTAGATTTAGGCTCCTACGAAGAAACGATGTAAGTTCTTTTATTGTTTTTACATATATTATAGCACCAATACATATAAAAATTATCACAAGTTCTATGTTTTTTCCACTATTTATTATAGTAATTGTATTTGTATTTATTATAGTGTTTTCGAAGCCATCTTTGTATTCCGGGTCGTTTAAATCAATTTTACTCTCTTTTTTCAATTATTTTGTCATTGGTCGGACTATCTTATAATAAGCTTTCATAAATTTTCTATAATAACCCACTAAGCTTTATTTCTTTTTATAAGTTAATAGTGGGAAGGTTTTTACGAAATCTATTCTATCAGGGCTTAGCTTAATGCCTTCCTCAGTTATGATGTGTCCTAGAAAATTGTTTCTAAGGAATTCACTTTTTTTCTAATTATACTTTTAGATTCACGTTCTTAAGGCTTTGTAATATTTTATTGCGTGTTTCCAAGTGTTCTTGGAACGAAGTAGAGAAGATGATGATACACCGAATACACCAAACAGAAATTGTTAATAAATTCGGCCAAAACGTTCTTCTTCAATCGTTGAAATGTTGCAGAAGCAGTTTACGAAGGAACTCGTAGTGCCCCCTTCCACGCCATTCTTATGGTGTTTTCTTTTCTGCACCAAAAAAGTCACCGTGTTAAAAGGTGCATGCATAATATATCTTGCCAACCCTGTAATAATGCAATTTCTTAATTCATTAGAACAAAACACAATTTGTGGAGAAATGCCAATAAATTTAAAATTTCATCCTCATCAGAAGAGGAGGATGAATCTAGCAATACACTAATTGCCATTTCTACACGTATAATTGATGCGTCAATATTAATATTTTTAACTTTTATTAAACGGTTTAGAATTGTTAAAAATTTTCTTTTTTTTGTTTTCAAAAATTATACAAACAGTAAAAATTGGTTGCCAGACTGCCAGTTTATCGACCCGAAGCCTTAACGGTTTTTTTATATAAAGACTTTTTGAGCGCAATTTCAAAACTCCAAATCCTGTAAGATTTAATATCACTTAATGTAATGTTTTCTCATAGTTGTTATATAAAACAGTAAGATATTAACTTTAAAAGGTAACTTTTTACTTAGTAATTCTAGGCGATTTCTTTCCAAATTCTTCTGGTAACACTATTAATAAACAAAAGTGAATTACTTTTCAAGACACTATCAACACTGCCGATTTGTATGGGGCATAAAGTGCAATGCCTTTCACCATTATTGAGGGAGATATTTTTTGAATCAAACACACTACCCTTTTATAGAGCAAAACATTTTTAAGAAACGAACTCGAAATTACTCTTTTTACATGGAAATGCAGTATATTTTTGTAGAAAAGAAAACACCATTAGGTATATCTTTCTCGTGTATTTCGATCTGGTGGGACCCTTTGGCAAGATCCAATGTTTTAAAGTATTGGCATCTTCCTAACTTTTCAAGTATTTTATCTATACTGGTTATTGGATACTTATCGTTAGACTTACGATAGTCAACTAGAGTCTCCACTTTTTTTGGTACTATTCAAACTGGTGCTGAATACGGCGATTGGCTAGGCCTAATAATTTTATTGTCTGGTATTTCTTAAATTTTTTTTAGTTCTTCCTTGTTGATAAATGGATAGCGATATGTTTTGGCTGCGATCGGAATTTTATTAACATTTCTTATTTCATGTTTAATGGCATTGGTGAAAGTAAGTCTTTTACTCTCAATGTAAAATATCTTTTTAAATTTATTTTTTACTTCTAATAGTTTCATCTTTCTTCATTGTTGAGGTGATCAAATCGTATTTGTTCCGAAATTGGAGATTGCTGAGTGTCTTCACCAATATTATATATAAAAAAAATTTTTGCTGTGTCATTTTCATTTTTAAATGGGATAAATTTCACTTTCGTTGAAATCTCTCCGTTAAAATTCATTGTAACATTAATTTTTAAAATTTTCTGCTTCGTACACAGCTTCTATTATTTCTATTTCATTATCAACTGACATTACTTTATTCTTATATAATAATCCCGTCTTACATTCACCTGGTAATTATAAAAACCCTGGCGTTTATCATATTTTAATTGCACCTTATTTTCCCCTTTGATTATTTCATCATCTTTCAAATTTATTATTGCACCCAATAGCTTCAAAATATTATTTCCTATTAGTCCATCATAAACATCATGACAATTGCAAATAAAAAATTCAACTAGTTTGTTTTTATCGCCAAGTTTCTCAAAAAGAAGGTTGCAAACCATTTAGTTTATTTTGATTCAATGTTGTAATGTTTTAATATTTGTTTCCTGTATAGTTATGTCCCATTTTCGATGACATGTACCCGGATTAATAACTGAATGCGAAGCACCTGTATCGCTTAAAAATTTTAAATATCCTAGTTGAGTCTTTATGGCTATATGTGGTAGTTTTTCCGTTAGGCTGGAAAAAAATGTTATATTTGTAATTGTTTCTTCTGAATTCTTTGGATATCATTTCTATAAATTAGATTATTGCAATTTTTGTTTTGCGAATAGTTTGTATTTTTTACTAGTTTGTTGCCATAATTAGCGTATCATTATTTTCAAACTTGAGACCATTAGGACTTTCCAGCAAACTAATCATTATGATAGTTTTTCCACAATTTTAAGGACCAACTATTAATGCTCGAATAGAATTTGGTAACAAGGAACTATGTCTTATTTTTTTACTGTCATTTGAACAAATATCAGCATTACGAACTAATATATTTTTATGTTGTTTTACGAAGAGCATTTTAATAACTACTTGTGAAATTTGCAAACAATATCTTTTATTGTAGATTAAAGTAATATGGTTGTACTTTATAACAAAAGTTTTAGTTTCAAGCACACTATCGTTGGAGAGGGTTTACTAAATAAAACAATAAATTCTCTGCCTTTTGTATTACATCTTCATGGATACCAGTATTGTGGACCTGGCACAAGATTACAAAAGCGTTTAGATAGAGGAGATAAAGGAATTAACTTATTGGATGCTGCTTGTAAAAATCACGATATTGCTTACTCGAAAAATAAGGACTTAAACAGCAGACATAAAGCTGACAAAATTCATGAAAATAAGGCTTGGGAAAGAGTTCTTTCAAAAGATAGTGATCTTGCAGAAAAAACATTTTCATATATAGTCACCAACGCAATGAAAGCAAAAACTAAACTTGGTATGGGTGTTGAAGCAAAGAAAAGGAATACAGTGAAAAGACCATCACCACGAATTCGTATAAATGACAAAAATCTGTTTCATAAAACAATTAAATCAGCAACAAAGATATTGAAGAAGGAAAAACCACAAGATATTAATTTAGCCATTAAGATTGCTCGTAAAGCTATCAGTAAATCTGTTAGGGGAAAAAAGCTCGTGTTATAATAGCTCGCCCATAATACCGATTCTAACTGCTCTAGGTGCACTTGGTAGTCTAGCAACTGGAGGTGCCGCTATAGCTAAAGCTGTAAATGCAACAAAGAATGCAAAAAACAACTTGAGGAAGCCACCAGACACAATAAGGCAATGGAGTCTATTGCTGTGGGAGAAGGACTGTACCTTAAACCATATAAAAACGGTTATGGACTTGTTTGTAAAGATCATTCAAAAAACTATTAGAAATGCTACCCAACAGACCATTATCAGAATTTGATCTAAGAAAATTTTCCAAATATATTCCACACTTTAGAAGAGTTTATATGTTGGATTCACTAACAAAACGACCAAAGACTGTAGAGTGTGGAATAATCAATTTGGATTTATCAACAGGCCCAGGTACTCATTGGGTAGCACACTATAGAAACAAGAATGAAAAACAATATTTCGACAGCTTTGGAAATTTACAACCTCCTCTAGAATTAATCAAATATTTAGGTAGAAATATTGAATACAACTACAATCAATATACATATAATTGTGGCCACTTATGTTTGAAATTTCTTTATGAGATAACCAAAGATATTAAATAAAACACAATCATATATATTTATATACATACATATTTAAAAACATTTTCTTTTTTATTATTATTATTATTTTTTTCTTGTTAATTACAAAATATATGAACATAACATATTTTTTACTGCCAAACGGGGTACTGGGAGTTTGGTATTAAAAATTATATTAAATACATTGGTCAATGCATTGTATCGGTTGGGGAGAAACATTATGTGGTTTTCCAGCTCAAGTTGAACTGTTTCCCCATACTTTGTTGTTACTCGCTTTGCACGTACGATGGTGTATTTGGATGATTCATCTAAATCCTTTATATGGATTAAGGATTTTGTATTACAGGAATTGAATTTGCTTATTAAACTCATTGCGCTATAAATGTTTCACAACGTATAAGTTTGAACTTAAATTTCGAATTAATCTCGATATAAGCTTTCTAGACTTTAAAAAGTCTAACTGAAAATTATTAAGCAATGATATTAGATTTGTGTGTGTGTGTGTGTGTGTGAGTGGGAGATAGAGGGAGCAAAAGACGAAAAAATGAATAATAAAATCTGGTGTTAGAAGAAGATAGAGAGATACTTATATACATTTTTGAGTCCTTTACTCTAAAATTTGAATTTGTTTTTGGAGTGGAAAGCAGATTTAGTTTTATAAATTATATAAAATTTCTCTTACAACTTGTTCGTTGAAAACAAATATTAGTAAAGAACTGACATTCAAAAAGATCGGAAGTAAATTTTGGTAATAGTATAAAATATTCCATAAAAATAATGAGTGACATTAGAAACAAGCTCGCACAATTCTTAGTTGATTTTGTGGGATGTCAACTATACGAACACATGGAAATGGTGAAAATCTTCCTCGATATGTTGAATGAAAATGATGATTTTGGTATAATGGAAGATGAGGACAAGGACGATGGTCACTTTAAGTCTTGTCCATGGAGCCATCCAGATTGTGAGGCAGGGCCAGATACCTGTCGGTGCTCCGTATATTACTTAAAAAAAATTACGATAAATCATTTAATTAATTCATATTATGTAATATTCATATTATGTAATATTTCATTTTATATATATTTGTACAATTTTTGTTTATTTCTCTTAACAATACAGCAATTTTTTTTACTAATTAATAGATTTCACTACTTAAATATATATAAAAATTATTACTTAAAAATAGGGATACAATTATTGCATTGCTTCTTTCTTTTCTAGTCTTGAAATTTCCCACAGTAGCATGTCAAGTTCATAATCGGGATTAGTTTCCTCGATTCGAAAAAGATACCATGCATATGTACTCATCTAATCACTTCTTATTTTTCTTTTATCGTCTGCATAATTTAAGACTACTTTATTTATTTCATTTGATGAACTTTTGATTTAAATATTAACATGTCATCATATACAGTAGGCTTATTAAATAAACAGTTTCTATATGAACTTTTGTCGTACTTATCAAGAATGCATTTCTTTACCCCTTTCGATTTTTAATATCATTTTCATACTGCACACTAAATGAATACATCTTTGATCTCAATCCTACAAACTCCTTCATTATTTTTTCACAATTCCCATCCTTCATCATACCCAACAACTTTTTGGTTGCTAGAGGGAAACCATATATATTGTTTTTTGGGTAATAAGACATATCAAACTTATGGACGACGTCAGTTTTATGTCAGCGTAAAAGTCTTCTGTTTTTACTGTGTAAATGAAAGAGTCAGTATCCATATAATTCAATGATAAGTTCGACTTGAATTTGGGTTGCATGTACCCATAATGGAAATCATACATTTTCCATTTGGAAAGCTCTAAAACACAAAATCCTAAACATATAGGTTTATTGTAATAGGTTTTCACTCTATTCATTTCAATCGCTACCATATTCTCAGAAAATATTGACAAACTATGAAAATTAGGTTTAGATATCCAATCTTGAGCTCCTAAATGATTACGGTTTGTTCTATTCCAGTTCGTAACTATTCGTACATCTTTTCTCTTTTCCACATTCTCCATAGTTTTACCATATACTGCATTATTTAGTAATTTGAAGAAATTTTTCTCAAATGTGTTTTTTGTAGTTGCTCTATGTTTGGTGTTTAAGTCTGTATAACTTTTCAACCAGGTTGATTGTTTATAAGTGAGAATCCGATGCACTTTTTTTAGAACTAGACCATACTTCAAACATTGTTTGAGAACTCTATAGTGTATGACGTATGTTTGTTTTGTGGAAAAATCTTCAATTAATTTAGTGTGCTTTGTTTGCTGAATTTTTTGTTTTCCGGACAGAAAGGAAGGTAATTGTGAGAGTCATGCAAATGAGAAGGATATTCTAAAGTAACTTCATAGACATATCCATCACTTGAACTATCATCTATGGTTTTAGGATCCAGACTTAGCTCTTCAGCTGATAGCCATCTGTATCCGCCATAAGGTAGATACTCAGACATAGCCCAACCGTAGAGGTTATTTGCGTCTAAATACACAATAAATTCTGAGGGCTTCTCTCTATCGAAATCAGGTAAATATTTTTTGTTACCCTTTGAATATCGGTTACTGCATTGTACAAGTCCACCACGTATTCCTTTCTTGAAGAAATTTTACATATATATGTCCGTCAAAAGCTCCAGTTCTATATTTGTATACTTTAGCATAGCATCCCACGATAGTCCTGGTGCAGTGTAATATTGACATGGATCTAGGTAACAGATACTCTTACAAACCTTTCTAAAATTTTCAAATATATCTGCAAGTAAGTGTACGTCCGTTTTTAAATAAACTTCCATATAATCTTGCAAGGTTTCGCAGCTGAAAGCGTTCCAAACTTCTTTCGCATGCTCATAGTCTTCAGTCGAACACTCCTTATTATTGAGGTGATTGAAGAAATCTTCCCTTGCTGGAAGCTGACCTAACTTCAATTTTGCAAAAGAATTTAGGAAATCATAAGGAAAAACGCCTTTCCTTCTCACAAGATCAAACTCTTTTTTTGTTTTAAATTGTGTTTTAATGATGTGAAAGTCTTGCTCTGAAAGATTATTAGCTAAAGATTCTAAGCTTTCAGGCATAAAACGAATTGTGTCCAAAAATCTAAGTTCAAGGTTGTAGTTGTCGATCATTTTTGAAAATCTAGATAGTGATATATATAATTCTTTGTTGAGCGGAAGGACTTTTATATTGTCAGATTTTTTACCCAACTCTTTAACAAAAAGATGTGAGTCATAAGATGAATAATTGTGGAAATAGATTGGTATAAATTTTGGAATTTGAAATTTTAAATTGCATATATTATGAGCAGCTCTTCTAAATTTACCATTTATGTGGCAGTGATCTCTCACTCTATCATTGCCTAGATGTTTATGATAAATGTGACAATTTATCGCATTTCGAAAATGAAAATTTTCGAAAGGAGATAAATCATCCATTCGGTTCTTGTTTTTCAAATAATCATTGTAAATATTTTCGCCATCGCTAATTATACAATCTACAAACTTTTCGTCTGCATCTTCCCCCGTATATATTTTAAACTTATCTAACTTATCATTATGCTTACATTTAATATAATAACTAAAAGCACAAGGAAAGTGCTTTTTGCTATACCTACTTTTGTCACTTACTCTAATACTAGTATCCTGCAATACGCATTCAAAATCTGCATATACAACAAGTGGTACATCCATCTGTCGTTGATGGTCCTTGAAGCATAATGTTGACTTGTCCTCTGATGGAAGCTCAAACACAATTTGTCCATATTCCAATTTGTGTTGCTCTATAGTCCTACCATTGTGGTTATATTGCAGACAGCTGTTGCAAAACATCAGTTTTTTGCAGTGTTTCGTGGTCTGGTGTTTTAAAAGTCTGTGGAAGGAAAATAGATATAAATTTTCAATCAATATATTTATATGTGCATTGGTGTATATGTATATTTCTTGACTTACTTTAATATTTGTTTAATAAAAATATAGTGATGGTATCTTTCAGCATTTTCTAAAACTAATAAATTTACATGTCTATGTTTTTCTTTCTTGGTGTTGCGGTACGGTCCAACAATTTCATTGCTTTCATTGCTATATCCGAATACATTAACGCTAATATCAGAATTGCGTTCTTCAAATGTCTTAATAGTTTTTAATGCTAACGGGAACTTTAAATTTGTAAAATCAATTTTAATCCCGTTTTGCAAATGAATAATATCAGCGCTAATGTTTGCAACATTGTATGAGCTGCACCGTTGTCTGTGTTTAATATCAGATGTATCCAGTGCAGATATAATGGACCATTTAAAACAATAAATGTCATTGTTTTCAACATTTATACATGCCATTTTACTTTTTAGTTTCTCTGGCGTACTAATCCAACTTGATCCTCTCACCAAAGCTGACTTATTTACTGCAACTTCGAGACGAACAATTCTAATTAGATTCCAGCCAGAATCCCGCTCTTGAAACTCAGACATTTTGTTGTGGATTTCTTGCAGTTGTTTTGTTATCATTTCCTCAACATCATCTGCAAAGCACAAAAGATCCATTTTCGCTCTATGTGAAATAGTACACAATTCCATATCATCACCAACAATTTTAATATACTCCCCAATGAGAGTAATATTAAACTTAATAATATTATGCACAGCTATACTATTTTGAAGTCTTTCTTTGATGATACGTCTATTTTCCTTAATAGCATCTTCAAATAACAGACAGTCGTTACTTATTGGAACTCCAAATGTTATAATATTATTTTTAAAAGCACTATTTATTATATAATATTTGCATTCATTTGGAGCTTGAGAGAGTAAATCATCCGCAGAATTTGAGATATCCATTTCTACTTCATCATTTTGTGTATTTGCCTGATCATGTGGAATAACTTGACTTATATCCATGTCTTGATGAGGATTCTCTACGGATATGGAATTTTCATAGGTGCTGTGAATTGGTTGGTTGACACTGGATACGGATACAAAGGATATGCTGGAACCTGCACTGGATACTGATACTGCACGGGATACTGATATAGCAAATTGTTGTGGACCATTGGGTTGTATGGAATGATATACATTTTTGGGTTCTACGGACTGCTGCATATTTTGGGGTTGTACGGACTGCTGCACACCTTACGGTTGAACATGACTTTTGCAATGTTCTAAATAGCATTTTTGGTATCTGTATTGCTTATTACAGATATTACAACGAAAAACTGAAGAACTTATATATTTTATATTTTTTTTTATATATATTTATTGAAATGCACTTATATACAGTTTTAAGTATCTAACATTAAAAAATTTATATTTTTTTAAACACAAGGAGTTTTGAAGCATTCACGATTTATTGTTTTTAGATACAAAAATGTACAGACTTTAGTCCTAACAAAGTTTATTTATATTAATTCGCGAAAATGTTTAGTATGGTCTAGTACGCTACATTTCAACAAAGTAGTTTTCAGTATTTGTGTAGTTAGTAACTTGTAGCTACAAAAATCGTTGGTTGCAAAATTTTAATAAAGTAGTTTTAGAACTACAGCGAGTATATGAGATGGAACTTATGCATGCCTCTACAATACAAAATGTTTAAGGGAATGAAACTGCTACGTAGACAATATTTATGTAAACAAAAATTTTGATAAGTGATATCTACAGAGTACAGAGACGTGCTTGTGCATGCAGACACGTTACAAAGTTTTGAACGGAATGTGATATATACAGAGTACGGGGACATGCTTATGCATGCCTCTACGATACAAAATGTTTACGGGAATGAAACTGCTACGTAGACCATAGTTATGTAAACAAACATACGTAGACATGCTTATGCATGTAGAGACGTTCTAAAATTTTGTGGCAAAATAAACTGCTACGTAGACAATATTTATGTAAACAACAATTTTGATAAGTGATATCTACAGCGTACAGAGACATGCTTGTGGATGCAGATACGTTACAAAGTTTTGAACGGAATGTGATATATACAGTGTACAGGGACATGCTTATGCATGCCTCTACGATTCAAAATGTTTACGGGAATGAAACTGCTACGTAGACCATAGTTATGTAAACAAACATTTTGATAAGTGGTATATATAGAGTATAGGGACATGCTTATGCATGCCTCTACGATACAAAATGTTTACGGGAATGAAACTGCTAAGTAGACAATATTTGTGTAAACAAACATTATGATATGTGATATAAGCAGGATACGGAGGCATGCTTATGCATGCAAATACGTCACAAAATTGTGTAGCAAAAGAAACTGCTACGTGGACAAAACATTGTGGTATCTGGTAAACTACAAAATTTTTGTAGCTTCATAAGTTTTCAAAGCAAAATTATGAACTTTTGAAGTTGAGCTTTTATTTGTACAATAAAGCCCTTCTGGTACACACCATTATATCGGAGACTTCAGCGTCACCATTTGAAGGAATAGTTACGAAAAGCCAGACAGGAAGAGTTCGAGAAACATCTTGAAGGAGATGAGGAACTTTTCTTAGAGCTGTCCTCGCAGCCGACATCTGCACCTGAGATATCAAATACTTCGAATGCAGAATACGATGATATGCTAACAGGCGATGAGGACCACTTTTTAGCGGTGTCTTCGCAGCCAACATCTGCACCTGAGATATCAAATCCTTCGAATACAGAATACGATGATATGCTAACAGGCGATTAGGATCACTTTTTAGCGGTGTCTTCGCAGCCAACCACAACAGACCATCGAAGAGAGGTAGTAATCAAACCTCAAATAGAAATATTGAGTGTTGAAATACTACCAAAAATAGATATACCTCATTTTCTTGCGATGTATGGAGACGATCAATTGCTGTTAGAGGCAGCGGATGTAGTAGAGGCAAATTCAAATTGAGTTATAAATAAAAATATATACATAATTCGATAAATATTACATATTAATAAAAATTAAAACAATGCATATGTTTAAACAATGGTTCATTCATTCATTCAAATGGTCAAGGCAATATTTGGTCACATAGAATAAACGATTATTATTTGTTTGTATGTATATGCGTAAATGAAATAAATTTGTAGATATTTATGTACGCATGAATATGTACATCTTCATAGTGACCCACTTGCGCAAAATCCAGGAAAGCAAGAAAGCGGACTCACCAATCGTCACACACACAGTCTGTCTGACAGGCAGACATTCCAACCGCCACTCAGAGCACAAAAAACACACACACTTAAACATAGCATATATATTCATATTCTACAAAATACAGAAATCGCACCACCATCCAGATCCCCAAATAAAACCCTATTCCATAAAATAAACAAACTATCAATTTCAATATTTATGGAATAGTAAATTTTTTTTTTTTTTCACAACGTCTTCAAGATTAGAATAATCAAATTATTCAACCAGACTCAAGCATTGCAAACAAAAAAGAAATAACTGAATTGCTGGACAAAATGTCTTAAGTAGACACACATCAAAATTAAAAACAAACAAAAACTAAAAGAAGAAATCTCACTCCAGCAAGAAGAAACGAACCACAAACATTAAGGCCATCCATATATAACTACAACACTTTTGAAATAGTGTAATTCCTAAAAAAATGTTCTAATGTTCCTAAAAATTTCTTATTTTCTATTATTCTATAGCACACACAGACAGACAGAATTCCTACGCCCACATATGGACAGACACAAATTCCCACGCTCATATACCGACGGACATATATTCCCAAGTTCACATATGGACAGACACAAATTCCCACGCCTACCCCAACATTATAAAAAAAAAACAACAACAATGTGAACCCCCTATTTAACCGTGGGAAAACACACACACACATTAAAGTATCAAATTACTAAAAAAAACCAATTAACATAAATTTGGCAATTAAAATTTCAAAATTTTAAATTCAATTGCTGAAATTTGAGAATTTTAATTGGTCTCGCACATACATTATCCTACTACTTATATATATATATATATATATATATATATATGTATATATATGTATATATATATATATATATATATATATATATATATATATATATATATATATATTTATATATATTATATATATGTATATATGTTATACATATATATATATATATATATATATATATATATATATATATAAATATATATATATATATATATATATATATGTATAACATAAAATAATATATATACAGGATGTTACGTTTTTAGAACTTTTCGTAAAAACGGTTTTATTATTTATCCTTCAAGGATTCGTTTTATTGCATCAAATTAAAACACGGATAAATTAATTTTAGAAATATAATATAATACTCAACACTTAGCCATGTTAGCACGTCCATATTTGAAATCACACTAACTCGCTGAGCTCTGGCAGCGCCTTTATATAGCAAAAATTACGTCGTCTGGTAACTTCGCGAAACTTCGCGAAACTTCTGGGCATGGTGGTTGTACTTTACTTGACATGGAGCTATATAAGTTTGCTTCTATACATGACAATGCTGACTTGGTTGTTTTGCTTATGGTAACTATGTGTGGTTGTTTGTATGAGTGTTCCGTGTGTTGTGTGGTTTTGTTCCTTCTTCTGCTATGTGTATATGGTTGTGTATACTTGTGAATTTGTTTAGCTTTATTAGCAGTGAATACTTGCATACAAGATCATTAAGAATAACACCTCTTAGCATTTATGTTGCTAGGTTTTTCGTTGTTGTTTTTTACATTTATTATTGGCACAGCCTCGAATGATCTTGTATATTCTGGAGTATTCCATTTCCGTTAATTTGAATTTTATCTATATTGTGTTGACCAGGGTTGTAACATTTTGACAACTAGAGATTTATTGGCAGTGCTGCCAAGTACACATAGCCACATTGTCGTTTTATTTAAATCTATTTCTAATCTTTGTAACAAGGAGTTAGTTATGTTATATATATATATATATATATATATATATATATAAACATTTATATACATATATATATATATATATATATATATATATATATAAATATATAATAAATATATGAATATATATATATATATATATATATATATATATATATCTATATATATATATATATATATATATATATATATATAACATAAAATAATATATATACAGGAGTTAGAAACAATTGTACAAAGTTGCCTATAGGCAAGTACGGGGCTGAAAGGGTTAATTTAATTTTCAACACAAACCAATCAGATTAAACAGGAACTCTCACTAGTACAACAATCTACAACACTAACAACCACACGTATTTTGTTGGTAGAATATTACATGTTAATGTCAATATTTTATGACTTTGGTTGAAAAAAAACGTGGCTGAATAAATGTCAATTCAATGTTTTGTATGCGTGAAGGCAGATTCATTATTTTATTTTGCAATTTATTAAAGTCAGGACGTGCTAATACGTGGAATTTGTAATGGAGATGATTTCCTTAACTAAGGTAACAAATAATACCTTCGAAATTTTAGCTTTTGTGTAAAACATATACATACATATAACAGATATTATTAATACTATGGGGGAGCAGACGCCATTGCATTTCGAGATTGCCGAATGTCCAGCCGATGAGTATAACAATTTGTGTTGGGAGTTTGTAAAGGATATTACTGATTTGGACTTTGAGTATTTATTGTAATTATTAATTCTATAAATTGAAATATATTATATGCTGAAATGTTTCTTATAGGTATCACATCTCAGTTATAATAGCTATGAATGTGGTGCGTAAACGTTTACGGCTTGCAGTGGACGAGCTTAGAATGAAATTGAAATTAAGTAAACACGGGTCTGTAGATGCTATTGGGGAAAACTATTAAATTGCAAAAGTGCACCAGGGAGAAATACGTTACCTGGTTGCAGCAATGAATACATCAAATGAAGCAACATTTTCGTTATTATGCACATACTTTTTATTCAATTCTAATCTCATTTAACTATTTGGCTATATATTTACAAAAAATTTTGTTTTTGAATAAATTTAAGAACTAAAACTATTAATTTTCAAAATATTTTATTTCAAAAAGAAAAGCCTTCAGTTTATGCTTGCATTTCATTGGTTCTTACACTTCAGTAGACTTTTGCCAAAAACAAACAAACTATGCTGTTTTAAAATAAAGTATTTGTTTATTTTTGGCCAAGTATGTCCATATGCACGCATTTATTATATAGTTTATAGGTTACTTACTCTGTTTGTGTCCCTTGTTCAACGAATCTTCCCTGGATTGCCCGTAGTACCACCATTTAAACATCCTCAAAAACAGGTGGGATATCACTCAACACTATTTAACTTTTTTCACCTTTTGAAATGAGAAATTTGGTAAAAACTATATTTCACTTTTATATTTCACTGGCATAATAAATTTTATAAGTTAGTAAGGATTAATGTTAGAAGTTAACAATTTAAGACTTTTCTTAACTTTTGTTTTTCTAATGAAAAATAAAGCTTGTAAATAAACTTTTGACACTATATTGGTACGTAAACAGAAGTCAGCTGCACCACCAAGAGTACCTGTTTAATCTGCCTTGATAGAAACACAAATATTTTTGACAACTTTTTGTACTATTATACCAACAAAATACTTGTGTGTTTTGGTGTTGTTATTTGTTGTACTACTGGTGTTACCTGATTATTGCACCATTATATATATATATGCGGATACACATAATGTTCAATATTTTGTCATAATATGTATTTTAAATTTATATAAATTTGTTTATAAACTCCTTGAATTTGTTTCTAAGATATGTATATATAAGTAGTATTGAAAATTAATTTTAGGAATGTTTCTTAATTAACTATATATGCATGTATAGATTTAAATTGTTTATTATTGTTCCTGTATTTTAAATTTATTTAAATTTTGTTTGAATCTTTTTGCATTTTGTTGACAAATAATTTTCATATTTTTGTTTCATAAACAAAAATAATTTTTTCACATCAAATACAAAATAAATATCCTGAAGAAGTCACACAAAGGAGTGCCGAAATATCGAAAAGCTATTTATAATTAATAAATATAAAAATAAAGACCTTAAGCTTAAAAATATTAGTCCATTTTAGTGATTTAGAATATCTAAGTATATGAATTAAATTAATGGTTTGACTAAAATGTAATTGTAATGAATTTAAATACGAATAGTATTTCTGCTTTTCAAAAAATTAACTCAAATATTTCCAAATGATTGCAGTTTTCACTAAAAACCTTGGTATTGATGTCAACTTTCATATAAATTTTGCAGAAACAAACTCGGTTCACGCATTTCGGAGAAAATCATTTACTAACACAATGTAACATATTTTTATATACATAGATAATATATATATATATATATATATATATATATATATATTAATATATATATATATATATATATATATATATATTTTTTTTTACTAAAATTTAAATGTGCTTATTTTATTCTCAAGGGTAAATATTTTAATTCCACTTATGTATGTATCCAGTATTTCGATATCAAACTATGTAGAAAACACTGCTTAAAAGTGATTAACATGGCAACACTGGAAGCATGAGCAGCTTTTTGTATGGAAAAAGTGAAACAAAAACACTAAAATATACTACTCACTATTCCTTCCAGCCAAAAAATCGGTGCTTTTTTTGTTATGCTGAATGCCAATATATTTGGAAATTATATTTGAAACTCTTTAAACTTTAGTTCGCTGCTGCAATATCATCATCTCCTTGACATTTTTAAATTTCGCGCAATTTTTTTACTAAAAACTGATATTTCTTTTTAACGGGCGTAGTATTGGATTTCTGTAATATTTGAAATAACTCCAATCTTGTATACACTTTTTTCATTTTATTCTTGAAGTTTCCAAATAATTTTGCGCAATAACGACAATATATAGCAAATAGTCCAGTACCTTTAAGCCAGATTTGTTTATTATACCCTTCACAAAAAAGTGAATGCGATGACGATTGAGCGATGTCCGTCTGTCTGTACGTGAAATCGGTTTTCCTAAGCCCCCAGAAGAGGTGGAGATTTCGTTCTTGGACTGATGGATTGGAATGAATTTAAATAGAGTGTAATATCCGAAATACGGTTTCAGAGCTGGAATGCAAAATCAACAGCAAAAACCAATTATTCTTTTCTTTGTTTTTAAATTGTACCTATTTTGTATTTTGATATACCTCTATTGTCTATTAAAAGCTAAAAAGATAAAAAAATTTTCCAAGGATGGGAAATTAAGTTTTTTTTTGCACATTCGGTATTTTGTGGAACATGTAATATCTAGAATGTTTAAAAACGTTTGGTTTTTCTAAAATAAAACCGCTTTATAGGTCATGAAGATTTGCATTGATCAAAAATAACAAAAAAAATTAAATTTTCGCCTCCAGGGATGGGAAATTGAAATTTCTTATACACAAATGTTACCAAATATACAACTAACGCAGTTTCTTACTAATTAAAACTATTTATTAATTCAGGAAAAATAAAATTGGTATCAAAAATATAAAAAACTAAAATTTCCTTTTCAGGGTTGGATAACGGCAATATAGTATGGTACATAAAACTGACCAAAGTGATTGCAAACTTAGAGGTTTTATTAAACAAAAATATTTCATGCCTCATTAGAGTTGCATTGGTAAAAAAACAAAACAAAAAAATTTCGCTTCCAGGGATAAGATATTGAAAGTTATAATAACTAATATGTTTCAAAATTTTAACTGTTTCTTAAATAAGCACGCTTTATGCATCACCCTCTTCTAGGGTTCGGAAATTTTGTTTTTTTCATAAATTAACTTAAAAAAAAAGAAACTAAAATTGTTTTTTTATTGCTAACTAAAACTTTTTTATAATTTAAGAAGAACAAATTTGGTGTCAAATATCAAAAAAAAAACATTTCGAATATAGGGTTGGACAAGTGAATATATTATAGTACATGAAAGTGACTAAAATTTTTTGATATTTAAAATTTTTCTTATATTAAACTACTTTTTACCTCATGAAGAGTTGCATTGACAATAAAGACAAAAAATATTAAAATTTTGCCTCCAGGGGTAGGAAATTTAAAGCTTTTTTAGTACATTAATATATCGTAGTAGAAGAAAGAGACCAAAATGGTTACAAATTTTAAGTTTTTCTTAAATAAAACTATTTTATTACTACTATTTTATTGCTACTATGGCTACTTTTAATTACATAAAAGTAGCTATAAAAGCAACTAACGTCGTTTTTTTTACTAATTAGAACTATTTTTAATGTAGGAAAAACTAAATTGTTATCAAATATTTGAAAAAATTAAAATTTCGTTTTCAGGGATGGAAAACTAATTTATTGTTTATTCATAAAAGTAACCAAAAAGGCAACTGACATTATTTTTTTTCTGAATAAAACTATTTTATAACTTAGAAAGAACAAAATTGGTATTTAAAAATATATATTATGCCACACGTACGTTGGTGAAGGGCATATACGATTCGGCACAGCCGATAATAGGACTTTTACTTGTTTTTTATATATTTTTGTTTTTAATAATACTAAGAAAGTCAACTAAAACAGGTGCATTCATATATCTCTATCAAATAACGCAATTTACAACGCAGCCGCACAGGTAGTTAAAAGCCGCTACAGGGGTGTGGAAAAATAAATGGTTAAAGGTGAAAGTTAAAATATATAAATCCCAAAATTAACTTCGAACTAACTTTCTTATTATAAAAATTGTAAATTAATGTAAAATCCTTATTCGTTTAGCCACAAAAAAATATATTGTTAATGTCTCAAAATCGTAAAAATTCAGTAAAAGCGCATGCAATATACTCAACTTTCCTGACTTTGAGAGTGTCGCAAAAAAACAAATTTCAAGCAAATGTCTTGAAAATTCACTTTACAATGCAGAATTTTGTTGTGTGTCGAGATTTTTATATATCTTAATTTTAAGTTTTAGCATAATGTCCGGATAGAATAGCCAAATACCCCTATGTGCATCCGTTAGATTTAGGCTCCTACGAAGAAACGATGTAAGTTCTTTTATTGTTTTTACATATATTATAGCACCAATACATATAAAAATTATCACAAGTTCTATGTTTTTTCCACTATTTATTATAGTAATTGTATTTGTATTTATTATAATGTTTTCGAAGCCATCTTTGTATTCCGGGTCGTTTAAATCAATTTTACTCTCTTTTTTCAATTATTTTGTCATTGGTCGGACTATCTTATAATAAGCTTTCATAAATTTTCTATAATAACCCACTAAGCTTTATTTCTTTTTATAAGTTAATAGTGGGAAGGTTTTTACGAAATCTATTCTATCAGGGCTTAGCTTAATGCCTTCCTCAGTTATGATGTGTCCTAGAAAATTGTTTCTAAGGAATTCACTTTTTTTCTAATTATACTTTTAGATTCACGTTCTTAAGGCTTTGTAATATTTTATTGCGTGTTTCCAAGTGTTCTTGGAACGAAGTAGAGAAGATGATGATACACCGAATACACCAAACAGAAATTGTTAATAAATTCGGCCAAAACGTTCTTCTTCAATCGTTGAAATGTTGCAGAAGCAGTTTACGAAGGAACTCGTAGTGCCCCCTTCCACGCCATTCTTATGGTGTTTTCTTTTCTGCACCAAAAAAGTCACCGTGTTAAAAGGTGCATGCATAATATATCTTGCCAACCCTGTAATAATGCAATTTCTTAATTCATTAGAACAAAACACAATTTGTGGAGAAATGCCAATAAATTTAAAATTTCATCCTCATCAGAAGAGGAGGATGAATCTAGCAATACACTAATTGCCATTTCTACACGTATAATTGATGCGTCAATATTAATATTTTTAACTTTTATTAAACGGTTTAGAATTGTTAAAAATTTTCTTTTTTTTGTTTTCAAAAATTATACAAACAGTAAAAATTGGTTGCCAGACTGCCAGTTTATCGACCCGAAGCCTTAACGGTTTTTTTATATAAAGACTTTTTGAGCGCAATTTCAAAACTCCAAATCCTGTAAGATTTAATATCACTTAATGTAATGTTTTCTCATAGTTGTTATATAAAACAGTAAGATATTAACTTTAAAAGGTAACTTTTTACTTAGTAATTCTAGGCGATTTCTTTCCAAATTCTTCTGGTAACACTATTAATAAACAAAAGTGAATTACTTTTCAAGACACTATCAACACTGCCGATTTGTATGGGGCATAAAGTGCAATGCCTTTCACCATTATTGAGGGAGATATTTTTTGAATCAAACACACTACCCTTTTATAGAGCAAAACATTTTTAAGAAACGAACTCGAAATTACTCTTTTTACATGGAAATGCAGTATATTTTTGTAGAAAAGAAAACACCATTAGGTATATCTTTCTCGTGTATTTCGATCTGGTGGGACCCTTTGGCAAGATCCAATGTTTTAAAGTATTGGCATCTTCCTAACTTTTCAAGTATTTTATCTATACTGGTTATTGGATACTTATCGTTAGACTTACGATAGTCAACTAGAGTCTCCACTTTTTTTGGTACTATTCAAACTGGTGCTGAATACGGCGATTGGCTAGGCCTAATAATTTTATTGTCTGGTATTTCTTAAATTTTTTTTAGTTCTTCCTTGTTGATAAATGGATAGCGATATGTTTTGGCTGCGATCGGAATTTTATTAACATTTCTTATTTCATGTTTAATGGCATTGGTGAAAGTAAGTCTTTTACTCTCAATGTAAAATATCTTTTTAAATTTATTTTTTACTTCTAATAGTTTCATCTTTCTTCATTGTTGAGGTGATCAAATCGTATTTGTTCCGAAATTGGAGATTGCTGAGTGTCTTCACCAATATTATATATAAAAAAAATTTTTGCTGTGTCATTTTCATTTTTAAATGGGATAAATTTCACTTTCGTTGAAATCTCTCCGTTAAAATTCATTGTAACATTAATTTTTAAAATTTTCTGCTTCGTACACAGCTTCTATTATTTCTATTTCATTATCAACTGACATTACTTTATTCTTATATAATAATCCCGTCTTACATTCACCTGGTAATTATAAAAACCCTGGCGTTTATCATATTTTAATTGCACCTTATTTTCCCCTTTGATTATTTCATCATCTTTCAAATTTATTATTGCACCCAATAGCTTCAAAATATTATTTCCTATTAGTCCATCATAAACATCATGACAATTGCAAATAAAAAATTCAACTAGTTTGTTTTTATCGCCAAGTTTCTCAAAAAGAAGGTTGCAAACCATTTAGTTTATTTTGATTCAATGTTGTAATGTTTTAATATTTGTTTCCTGTATAGTTATGTCCCATTTTCGATGACATGTACCCGGATTAATAACTGAATGCGAAGCACCTGTATCGCTTAAAAATTTTAAATATCCTAGTTGAGTCTTTATGGCTATATGTGGTAGTTTTTCCGTTAGGCTGGAAAAAAATGTTATATTTGTAATTGTTTCTTCTGAATTCTTTGGATATCATTTCTATAAATTAGATTATTGCAATTTTTGTTTTGCGAATAGTTTGTATTTTTTACTAGTTTGTTGCCATAATTAGCGTATCCCGATTAAAAAAACTATTTCTATTGCCTCTTACAAACTATTTGGGTTCCTACAAACTGGTATTGTTTTCATTGGCTCCGGAATTTTTTCTTTAAAAATATTCACAGCGGATCTCAAATTATATTTGGCTATGGGTTCCTTGCCTGAATTTTCTCCCATTATAAGACTTGTTTTATTATTAAGTTTCCTTGAAATGCCTTTAATTTCATTATAAAGGTTGGATGTGCTTGTTTAAAACACTACTGCCCTCATGCGGTCATATAACTCTTCCAAACTAAGTTTTTCACCAAAATTATGAATAAAAACGTCTTTGATCTCTGCCCACGATTTGACGTGAAAGTTTATTTCTATAATTTCCCTAGCTTTGCTCTGTAACCTGTTTTTAATAACATCGGAAAAAACTAATTAGGACATTGCATCGTACTGTGTCAGTATAGGATGTATTAAAAGAGATATAAAATTATATATATATATATATATATATATATATATATATATATTTCAAACATGCAAAAAGTTTTTTCCAGTGAATTTAAGTGAAACCTTAATTTGTTCAAGGACTTTATTATTAAGTCACATTTTTTATTGAACCTATATATATTAAGGATCTAAAAAAAGTTATTTTGTCCCTTTTCTTTTTATATAGGACCTTAATATTTTAAGGATTTTGTCACTTCGCGTTAGTTATTAATATAAATAACATGTAGAGCCTTAATATTTTAGGGATATTTTTCCGCGAATCCCATCCTAGTCGCCAGAAATAAGTTTGTATCTTTTGTATTAAAAAAAACAATAGTTATGTTTTTAATAAACTTTATTTATTGACTCCACGAACAGAAATGCATTTCTTTTCTATATTTCTTAATAATAAATACAAAATTGAAAGTGTTTACAAATTTCTTAATTTAAAAATTAGTTTACAAATTATGTATATGCAATTATTAATTCTTAGTAGGATTTCATAATGATTTTGTATTATAGTGATTTTGAGGGTTCATTGACCACAATTAAGTCCACATCATTAACAGCTAAGTATTATAAGAAATCAATATTTTTGTCAAAGCTAAAAGAACTTATATAAGTAGTTTTTAAAATGCATTAAAATGAATGTTTGTATGCAATGTCGTATACAAAAATTTGTATCATTAAAAAAAGAAATGTATCATATATCAAGTGCATACATTCATGTATGTTTAAATTAATTTAATTGGTAAGTAAAATATTATTATTTATAAGTAAGAATTAAGAATTGAAAAGTGTTTCAATTATGAGTATGTATGTATATTTATATAATTATTTTACGTAGGGGTATAGTTGATATCGTAACTTGTAGTACCCTTAGTTGTTGTTTTTTTCTGTTTTCTTTATATTTTCACATTTAAAAAAACGTGGTAATCGCTAAAGCACAATAAAAATAGCAACGTTAGTTGCTATGCTGAATAAACAAGTAAAAATCCAAAACTTGGAGTAAATTTTTAAATAAAAATGGAAATTAATTGTTAATAATAGACAGATACTATAAAAAACATAAAACAATCAACGAAAGTTGTTATTGTTTAATAGAAAATAAAAAGGTAAAAAATTAGACCCAAAATACATAATATAAAAATTTTTTTAAAAACCAAACAATGGCTGAATGCAGTAAATGCAGATCAGCCATTAGAGGTGAAAGTTGTATTAGATGCCAAGGAGTATGTGGGAATCATTATACCAAAAAGTGTACAGGACTAGACCAACACTCAGCAAAAGTCATAGATGGATATAATTACGCTCGTTTTATATGCGATGATTATATGCAGTATATTTAGAATGTAGACTTTGTTTTAAAAGACGTCCGAAATGGAGTAACCAAAAACAAACAAGCATTAATAGAATATAAACATGAATTTGAAAGCTCATTGAAGCAAAATGAATCTGAATTTAAGGCATTAATTGAAGCTATTGAAATGAGATATGAAGAACGATATAAGAAAGTAGGCAAAGTTCAAAAAATGTGTGAAAAAAAGTAGAAGTAGTTAAAAACTTATGTGGAAATTTAAATGAAGTTGAAAACAAAAACAAAGATATGTATAATACAATAGAGAAAAGCAATATGAGGAAAAACAAAGTGTTGTAAAAACAAAAGCGGAATTAAATAAAAAAATAAAGCCAGAAAATTTTAAAATTACGTATGTTGAAAATAGAAAAAGCATAAGTGATAATTATGAAATAATGATGCCAAAACAAGCTGAAATGCAAATAATTGTAATAGACATGAACTTTAAAGTACCTGACAATGAACTTTTAGAAAAAATTAAGAAGCCAAATGACATACTGCAAAGAAGTGAACTAGAAATAATGAAATTGTTTGAAACAAAAAGATACAATAAAATAACATATAACGCCAATATATAAATAGATAATGCGTCTTACTCGAAAACTATGGCAAATCAGAAAATAAATGTCCGTTAGGCTAGATGTAGAGTTTTTGATGGAACCATTGTCATACAGTGTTTCAAATGTCAAGGATACAATCATAAAGCATCTGAGTAGTAGGGAACTGTATGTGCTGTGACCATTAAAAATATTAAATTTCAGCAATTAAATTTGAAATTTTTCAATTTTAATTGCCAAAATTCTCAAATTTCACAAAATTGACAAATTTCATTTTGTGTGTGTTCGTGTGTGTATTTTTTCCCACGGTTTAATAGGGGGTTCACATTGTTGTTTTTTTAAATAAAATATTGGGGTAGGCGTGGGAATTTGTGTCTGTCCATATGTGACCTTGAGAATACATGTCCGTCGGTATGTGAGCTTGGGAATTTGTGTCTGTCCATATGTGACCTTGAGAATACATGTCCGTCGGTATGTGAGGGTGGGAATTTGTGTCTGTCCATATGTGACCTTGAGAATACATGTCCGTCGGTATGTGAGCGTGGGAATTTCTGTCTGTCCATTTACACTGTGTACGCCTGGTGAATAAAAAAATTTAGAAGCATTTTTAGGAATTACACTATTTATAAAGTGTAGTAGTTATATATGGATACCCTTAATGTTTGTGGTTCTTTCCTTCTTGCTGGAGTGAGATTTCTTCTTTTATTTTTTTGCTTATTAAAATTTGGTGTGTTTACTTAAGATTTGTCGTCTAGCAATTCAGTGTTGTTTTTTTTACTTTTTTGCTTGCAATGCTTGAGTCTGGAGGAATAATTTGATTATTCTGATCTTGAAGACGTTGTGAAAAAATAATTACTATTGCATAAATATTGAAACTGATGTATTGTTTATTTTATACATGACGATCATCGATGGATTTTATTTGGGGATCTGGATGGTGGTGCGATTTCTGTATTTTGTAGAATATGAATATTTATGCTATGTTTAAGTGTGTGTGTTTTTTGTGTTCTGAGTGGCGGTTGGAATGTCTGGCTGTCAGACAGTCTATGTGTGTGACGATTGGTGAGTCTGTATGACAGTCCGCTTTCTTGCTTTCCTGGTCAGTATAAAATGTGATAAGGTGTACATATTCATGCGTACATAAATATCTACAAATTTATTTCATTTACGCATATACATACAAACAATAAATAAGCGTTTATTCTTTGTGCCCAAATATTCCCTTGACCATTTGAATGAATGAATGAACCATTGTGTATGTTTGTTTGTGTGTTCTCTGAAAAAATAAATATGTATGTAGGTTTTTTGTTTGAAATAAAAAGACATTTATTTTAATTTTTATAAGCATTTATTTAAAAGTTTGTTAACACTTTCTTTTTTAAGTAAAATTGCATTCCTTAAGGCACAAACACCATAGTCGTGATAGCTACAATAGAGATATGTGGAATGCTTAGTTTCCATTTGTTTGAAATTAATGCAGCCAATGTCTTCAATGTTATAAACTGTTTGATGAATAATTTTTTCCAGCCATTTTTTCTTCTCTCCCCCCTTAACTTATATTTGTGAATTTCTTATATTCGATTTTAAACACTTGCAAATGCTTTGGAATGAGACTGATCCATCATTCCAGTTAATATGATGATAGTTTTTTGTTAACCAAACTGCTTCTCTCTGTTTTTTGGCTGATAAACATGCGAAATCAAAAGGAGGTTTTATGATGAAATTGAACCATTCCTTGTTGCTGAAAACTACAGCTAGTTCTTTTGCGATGAAGTCATTTGAATTAGTTTTGAAACCTTGCAAGTCTACAAAAACAATATCACCATCCATGTTATTTAATTTATAAGACCTTCCGGACTTGACCTTTTATTGGTATGTATTCTATTACGCGGTCATGAATAAGGACGCAGTAAGCTGATGTTTTTGCTGGAATATTTGCTGCTGTTTCAAATTTAATTTTTATGTCGATTGGTCCGGTATTGAGCGTTTCGTTTTGGTGACTGACATCAACTACAATAATTGGAGCGTTATTTTTAAACTCTTGACCTGTTAGAAGAGGTTGGGGTTGTTTCATATAGTAGCTTTGTTGGAATCTTAGATACATATCATATAGAATCGCATAGCGCTCATTTTTGAATTTTATATTAAGATCGTCATATGGGTAAGAGGTTGAGTTTAAATGTACTTTTAAGTTAGTAAGATCACAATGAACAAACTTGTTTTCTTGTTGAAAGGCAATCAAGACAAAACGAGGGCGTTCTTTATTAGCGGCCAATTTAACATTCCATATGTGATTGGTTCCCGTATTAAGGTGTGGATTCATATGACAATCCCAACTACGGAATGCCATTGGTATAGCAGCACCATTATTAAGTATTTTGATCATATTCAATTTACTATGATCAGATAATTGAACATGTGGAATTCTCCATGATATTAGTGAAATTGTAAGTTTTGCTTTCTCGGTGGAAACATTCGAGTGTACAAGATCTTCATCGTTCTTATTACGCAAGAGTATCAATTCATGTTTACCATTTAATAAAACTTTATTGTAGTCTTCAGCGAATCCTAAAAGAAGTTTGAGTGGTACATAGAAATTAAAATTTCCATTTTGAAGATCTATTTTATCAAGTTTATTCGATGCAGCATTTTGCAACACAACGCTTTCCGTAGATGATAAAGAAACCAAATTTTTTATGGTACTGGTGGCTCCCAAATATCTTGTATGATCAATTTCAATACCATTCAGTTCATAGCGGATTTCATCAAAGAGATATGCAACAAAATTATTTTTCAACTGAAAGTTGGGTGTAGATTTCGATGTTTTTTCGTCTACAACAAGTCCTTCCACATATATATAGCTTTCACTGGGTAACACATATAGATCTTGATTTTGTATTGAAATTTTTATTTCATCGTTGTTGTTAAAAGACTGAAGGTATGGTATGTATGTGTGATAATCCTTTTTGATAATATTTTCGTCAGATATTGGTTTATCTAAAACGTCTATTATTGAACTCATTTTGTTTTCAATTTAAAGTTCAGTGACTTGAGAAAACTCTTGTTTGGTGCTGTAAGCGATTTTCGACGAACAGATCTTTTCAATTGTTGCTTAGATTGTAACGTTTGAGAATTAGATGTTGCTGTAGTATTCTTCGATATACTCGTGTTGTATATTATCATTATTTAGTTGTCCTTAAATGTATTCGTATTGTAATTTCCTCACCTCTTAAATTAATTTTTCGCCGTTTTGATCAACCACGCGAAGAGCTAGTGAACTTATCTCTCTGGAGTTTACTGGAAAATAAATAAGATTTTTAGGAATCTCAACTGTTTTATATCCAGCCGGTACATTAATCGGAAATTCATGTATTGTATGAGCTTTAGAATTATTCATATAAGTATTAACCACAATACTGCTTTCAATCCTCAAGAGATTCACCTTAAAGATATTCACTGGAAGATCAGAGTAATGTTCTTTGTTTGGCGTTAATATTCTGCTATTGAATCCTAAAAGTCTACCTATTGTATTTTCTTTATTAAAATATATTGGTTCTTTAGAGCTGCTGACTTTGACTTGCATTGTATTGTTATTAGCTTCAATCAAAATTTTGTTTTCTGGTCTATATCGTTTGTATTTTTCTTCTATATAGTCAACTATATCATTTAATTCATAAGATCCGATCGGTATTTCAATTACAAGTTCACCGATATGAAATATATTGTTGTAGGCATCCACATTCGGGATACTGTTGTATGAATGAAAATCAGTTAGAGCACATTGATAGGTTCCGTTTAAATCAATAGGAGGAAAATAATTAGTAGATAGCTCTGATGAATTGGAGCTCAGAGTCAATGTTATTGACATTGTGACTGTTTGATTGTAAATAAATGAGGTTAAACACACAGTATGATTTATAAGAAGTAGTTTCGTATTTATTGTTTATTTACTTATTTTAAACTAAATTAAATATTGATGCCATTGTTGTTGTTGTTGTTGTTTATTTATTGTATTCTTCCATTTACAATATCTCATCTTTGCTTATCCAAGAATTGTGCTCATTACCAAAGCCCAGCCACTTGACAAATACCTTATGTCCTTTAGTTTTGAGAACCTTTTCAACTAGGTATGTATTAGGATATCTGGTTTTTGAAAGTTCTTCTTCATAGAATCCACCTTTAATAGGATTTCCGCGATAGTCTTCTAATATATATGTTGTAGGGTATGTATTTTGTACTCTTTTAATTGTAAAGATTTCTGTTGTCCAATTCGGAGTATAACCTTTTTCAAAAATGTTTTTATAATTGCTTATGCGTACATGATCTCCTGCATTAAATTTTGACATTTTATACATCTTTAAATGACTGTATACTGTGTTTAAAAGCTGTTTTTCATTTGTTGAATTTACTTTAATCGGTGACATTTTAATGGTGCGATGAATTTTTCTATTGTATGCATCAAGTAAGTCTCTATACATATCAATCCAATTATATGAACCGTTTAAGCTAAATTCCTTCCACATCATTCCTTTTAATGTTCTATTGAATCGTTCTACTATTGAGGCTTTCATAGTGCTATATATTGAGTAGTGATTAATATTGTATTTATTCATCAACTGACTGAAATGTTTATTGAAAAATTCTTTACCATCGTCTGTTTGCAAATTTTTCGGTATTCGTCCCAATTTGAAAATATTCTCCATTGCCTGAGTTGTTTCGAATGCAGCATTCTTTCTTCTCAAAGGTATTGCCCAAGCAAATTTTGAGAATGTATCAATTACAGTTAGCAAAAATCGATAATTTCTATTGTCTAAGGAATAATTTCCCATTTCAACTAAATCAGCTTGCCAAAGATCATCTATTCCTTTCATCACAACTCTACGACGTACAAAACGTTTTCGAGCCTGCTTATGCAATTCATTTACAACATTTGTCTTTGAAGACATCTTATTTTTCCAGTCACTGTTTTAAGTGTGTTGTGATCTACTTGATGCACTTGCACCTATTGAAACGAACATGTAATTTTCTATTCTATAAATTTTTTCTCGTAGCTCTTCAATTTCCATATCAAAAAGTGTGTTATTACCATCCATTTTCTTATTGATATCCTGCAAATGAGCATTAAGATTTTCTAACTGGAAAGCTACTTCTTGTTGCTGTTTTTTGAGTTCAGTTTGAAGAAACAATTTACTGATAACATCGTTTTCCTCCAGAGCATTTGCAACATTTTTGATTCTCTTGTATTGGACATCAATGTTTTTGTTCGTATCCATAAAGAAGCCCAACAACTTAGGCGCATTTTTGGTTGAAATTACTTCACTTCTATCGTTAATATAATGCCCAAATTTATCAACGGACATGTTTTATATAAAAATCTATGTATGTATATAGTTTATACAATTATATTAGCTTCACGTAGTTCTTCAATAATTGAGACAATTTCGTTGTTGTGATTAGTATGGCCTGCAGACTGTGATGCAAGCAGTAGTCTAAGTCGATCTACCAACTCGTTTGGATCATCCCAGTATATATAGTTTGGATTATGAGGGTTAAACTGCATCAAACCCCTTCCTAAATAATTACTTTTTGTTACATCTGATGAGCCTGTATGATTGTCTCCTTTGAAAAGTTTTCCAATAATATGTTTGTACTTATGGGCTATGCTCCCTTTGATTTGACCATCAGACTTATAGCCTCTCCTGTGGGCATTGGTAGCAAGAAATATTTTTTTATAGATTTCAAGCTCGAATTTATCATAATTTTTTGGTGCTTTATGAAACATTAAAGAAAAGAGTCCTGGCGTGAGTGCCCATATTTGTCCACCAACCTGTATCTTATCTTGATTTAACTCGATGGTGCTATTACCAAATCTCCATTCGTTATTATTATCTTTATGTGGACCATAGTTAATATCTAGTTCGTTTCTCGATTGCAATAGTGATAAGTCAGAATAACTTTCTTCATTATTCGAATTTTGTGAGTAAAAGTCATCTTCATCATAATTACTGCTACTTTTACTATTAGATTGCTTAAAAATTTTTTCTTCACTTAGTTTCTTGGGCGTACTCGTTTCCAATTTTATTGTTGAATTCTGAGGATGAAAACTTTCATTGTCATCAATTGGAGTTTCCTTATCACTCGGTTCTTTTTTAACTGGTCTACCAAAGTATTTACAGCTATTGATAAATTCTTTTAAAGGTTCTGTGATAGGCTTGAATGTATCTGTTAATTGCTGATGTGTATCTATTGCACCAGTTTTTATACTACGAAGCTTTTTCTTCAAGATATTTCTTGTTGCCACCAAGTCTTTAAGAATTTTAGCTATCAGGTCAGTTCAATAGGAAGATGATCAGGTTATCAGTTCAGTTTAACAGCTATCAGGTCAGTTTATCAGGTATCAGACCAGCTTATCAGGTCACTTTAACAGCTATCAGGTCAGTTTATCAGGTATCAGACCAGCTTATCAGGTCAGTTTAACAGGTATCAGATCAGTTTATCAGGTACCAGATCAGCTTAACAGCTATCAGGTCAGTTTAACAGGTTTCAGCTCAGTTTATCAGGTATCAGGTCAGCTTATCAGGTCAGTTTAACAGGTATCAGGTCAGTTTATCAGGTATCAGATCTGCTTATCTGATCAGTTACAATAATCACATGTATAAAGTTTGAAGTCAGATTAAATACTGCAGGGTGCATTTGATGAACAGTAAATTATATTATGATGAAGTAATCAAATGACTTTCTATAACGACCATTGTTTAGTTCATTATCTTTACTTATCACCAAAAATCCGTATTTTTCCTTCCAACATTCTCTACAAATTCGTTGAAACATTTCAAAGTTCATGTCGCTGGCAACGTGATCATCATATACATGTTTCATATTTGTCGCATCTTGTTTAAACATAATAATTACATTAGCATTATCTCTTATCAAATGTTTTGGAATCCGCGTGTAAGTCTGACACAAGTAAAATGAGTCTACTTTCTTATGACGACCCATACAAAAATATGCACGTATATTGTTTTGCTTTTCACATGCAATATCATCAAAAATCATAATTGAATTGCTTTTAGCTTCACTAGGAGGAACAACGTCCTTGTTTTCTGCAAATGTGTAGTATCCCATTCCTTTAATTGGTGAAATTAATTTCTTTAGGTATTCATATTCAGGTTGATATAAAGATTTTGAGTACAAGTAAATATTTTCAAACTTGAGACCATTAGGACTTTCCAGCAAAATAATCATTATGTTAGTTTTTCCACAATTTGAAGGACCAACTATTAATGCTCGAATAGAATTTGGTAACAAGGAACTATGTCTTATTTTTTTACTGTCATTTGAACAAATATCAGCATTACGAACTAAAATATTTTTATGTTGTTTTATGAAGCGCATTTTAATAACTACTTGCTAAACTTGCAAACAATATATTTTATTGTAGATTAAATTAATATGGTTGTACTTTATAACAAACTATTGTTGGAGAAGGTTTACTAAATAAAGCAATAAATTCTCTACCTTTTGAATTACATCTTCCCGGATACCAGTATTGTGGACCTGGCACAAGATTACAAAAGCATTTAGATAGAGGAGATAAAGGAATTAACTTATTGGATGCTGCTTGCAAAAATCACGATATTGCTTACTCGAAAAATAAGGACTTAAACAGCAGACATAAAGCTGACAAAATTCTTGAAAATAAGGCTTGGGAAAGAGTTCTTTCAAAAGATAGTGATCTTGCAGAAAAAACATTTTCATATATAGTCACCAACGCAATGAAAGCAAAAACTAAACTTGGTATGGGTGTTGAAGCAAAGAAAAGGAATACAGTGAAAAGACCATCACCACGAATTCGTATAAATGACAAAAATCTGTTTCATAAAACAATTAAATCAGCAACAAAGATATTGAAGAAGGAAAAACCACAAGATATTAATTCAGCCATTAAGATTGCTCGTAAAGCTATCAGTAAATCTCTCAAGGGGAAAAAAGCTCGTGTTGTAATACCGCGTATTATAAATGTTCCAAAAATTGGTGGTTTTTTGCCCATAATACCGATTCTAACTGCTCTAGGTGCACTTGGTGGTCTAGCAACTGGAGGTGCCGCTATAGCTAAAGCTGTAAATGCAACAAAGAATGTAAAAAAACAACTTGAGGAAGCCACCAGACACAATAAGGCAATGGAGTCTATTGCTGTGGGAGAAGGACTGTACCTTAAACCATATAAAAACGGTTATGGACTTGTTTGTAAAGATCATTCAAAAAACTATTAGAAATGCTACCCAACAGACCATTATCAGAATGTGATCTAAGAAAATTTTCAAAATATATTCAACACTTTAGAGGAGTTTATATGTTGGATTCACTACCAAAACGACCAAAGACTGTAGAGTGTGGAATAATCAATTTGGATTTATCAACAGGCCCAGGTACTCACTCATTGGGTAGCATACTATAGGAACAAGAATGAAAAACAATATTTCGACAGCTTTGGAAATTTACAAACTCCTCTAGAATTAATCAAATATTTAGGTAGAAATATTGAATACAACTACAATGAATATCATTACTTTAATACATATAATTGCGGTCACTTATGTTTGAAATTTCTTTATGATATAACCAAAGATATTAAATAAAACACAATCATATATATTTATATACATACATATTTAAAAACATTTTCATTTTTATTATTATTTTTTTTCTTGTTAATTACAAAATATATGAACATAACATATTTTTTACTGCCAAACGGGGTACTGGGAGTTTGGTATTAAAAATTATATTAAATACATTGGTCAATGCATTGTATCGGTTGGGGAGAAACATTATGTGGTTTTCCAGCTCAAGTTGAACTGTTTCCCCATACTTTGTTGTTACTCGCTTTGCACGTACGATATAGTGTTTGGATAATTCATCTAGATCCTTTATATGGATTAAGGATTTTGTATTGTACGAATTAAATTTTTCCACTAGATCCATTGCGGTAGAAATTTTTCACAACTTATAGCTTTGAACTTTTATTGCAAACTAATCTCGGTTTTAGCTTTCTGGACTGTAAGAAGCTTAACAGAAAATCATTATACAATGATTTTTTTGTTTTATTTTTGACAAAAGGCGAAGTAAGGAAAAATTATATATATATATATATATATATATATATATATATAAGTATTTAAAACTAAGTAGTTGAAAAAGTATAGAGAGATGTCATATATACGAATTCATTTTTTTGAGTCGAATTTTAAATTATTTTCTGGACTAAAAACGCTGACATGGTTTTTTTTTTAAATTTCATAACATGCACCTTAGTACTGGTTCGTTGAAAACAATTATTAGTAGAGAACTAACAGTCAAAAAGATCGGAAGTAAATTTTAGTAATAGTATAAAATATTTCATAAAATCATTAGTGACATTAGAAACAAGCTCGCACAATTCTTAGTTGATTTTGAGAGATGTGTAATATACGAACACATGGAAATGGTGAAAATGTTCCTCGATATGTTGAATGAAAATGATGATTTTGGTATAATGGAAGATGAGGACAAGGACGATGGTCACTTTAAGTCTTGTCCATGGAGCCATCCAGATTGTGAGGAGGGGCCAGATACCTGTCGGTGCTCCGTATTTTACTTAAGAAAAATGATGATAAATCATTTAATTAATTCATATTATGCAATATTTCGATGAAACTAAATAATAAATCACCAAACAAAGTAAGACAAATTCTGAATGTTTTTTCATTTTAAATATATTTGTACAATTTTTTTGTTTATTTCTCTTAACAATACAAAAATTTTTTTACTTATTAATAAATTTAACTACTTAAATAAACATAAAAATTATTACTTAAAAATAGGGATACAGTTATAGCACTGCTTCTTCCTCTTCTAGTCTTGAAATTTCCCACAGTAGCATGTCAAGTTCATAATCAGGATTAGTTTCCTCGATTCGAAAATGATACCATGCATATGTACTCATCTTATCACTTCTTATTTTTCTTTTATCGTCTGCATAATTTAATACTACTTTATATATTTCATTTGTATAAATTTGATGAATTTTTGATTTAAATGTTAGCATATCATCATACACAGTCGACTTATTGAATAAGCAATTTCTATATGAAGCTATACTATAATTATTAAGAATGCACTTCTTTAGTCCTTTCGATTTTTTAATATCACTTTGATGTTGCACACTAAAAGAGTACATTTTTGACAGCAATCCTATAAATTCCTTCATTACCTTTCCACAATTCTCATCCTTCATCATACCCAATACCTTTTTGTTTACCAGAGGAAATCCATATACATTGTCTTTTGGGTAATCTGATGTATCAAACTTATGGCCGAGGTCAGTTTTTATGTCAGCGTAAAAGTCTTCTGTTTTTACTGTGTAAATGAAAGAGTCAGTATCCATATAATTCAGTGATAAGTTTGACTTGAATTTGGGTTGCATGTACCCATAATGGAAATCATATATTTTCCATTTGGAAAGCTCTAATACACAAAACGCTAAATATATAGGCTTATTGTAATAGGTTTTCACTCTATTCATTTCAATCGCTACCATATTCTCAGAAAATATTGACAAACTATGAAAATTTGGTTTAGATATCCAATCTTGAGCTCCTAAATGATTACAGATTGTCCTTTTCCAGTTCGTAACTATTCGTACATCTTTTCTCTTTTCCACATTCTCCATAGTTTTACCGTATACTGCATTATTTAACAATTAGAAAAAATTTTTTTCAAAAGTATTTTTTGCAGTAGCCCTATGTTTGGTATTCAAGTCTATATAACTTTTCAACTAGGTTGATTGCTTATAGGTGAGAATTCGATGCACTTTCTTTAGAACTAGACCATACTGTAAACATTGTTTAAGAACTCTATAATGTATGACATATGTTTTTTTTCTTGAAAAATCTGCAACTAATTTAATGTGCTTTGTTCGCAAAATTTTCTTATTTTCTGGACAGAAAGGTAGGTCATTGTGAGAGTCATGCAAATGAGAAGGATAGTCTAAAGTAACTTCATAGACATATCCATCACTTGAATTATCACCTATGGTTTTAGGATCCAGATTTAGCTTTTCAGCTGACAGCCATCTGAATCCACCATAAGGTAAATACGCAGACATAGCCCAACCGTAGAGGTTATTTGCGTCTAAATACACAATAAATTCTGAGGGCTTTTCTCTATCGAAATCAGGTAGATATTTGTTGTTAGCCTTTGAATATCGGTTACTGCATTGTACAAGTCCACCACGTATTCCTTTCTTGAAGAAATTGTACATATCTATGTCCGTCAAAAGCTCTAGTTCTATATTTGTGTACTTTAGCATAGCATCCCACGATAGTCCTGGTGCAGTGTAATATTGACATGGATCTAAGTGGTAGATGTTCTTGCAAACCTTTCTAAAACTTTCAAATATATCTGCAAGTAAGAGCACATCCGTTTTTAAATATACTTCCATGTAATTTTGCAAGGTTTTGCAGCCGAAAGCATTCCAAACTTCTTTTGCATGCTCATAGTCTTCAATCGAGCACTCCTTATTATTGAGATGGTTGAAGAAATTTTCCCTTGCTGAAAGTGCACCAACATTCAATTTTTCAAAAGAATTAAGAAAATCATAGGGAAAGACACCTTTTCTTCTCACTAGATCAAACTCTTTTTTTGTTTTAAATTGTCTTTTAATGATGTGAAAGTCTTGTTCTGAAAGATTGTTAGCTAAAGATTCTAAGCTATCAGGCATAAAGCGAATTGTGTCTAAAAATCTAAGTTCAAGGTTGTAGTTGTCGGTCATTTTTGAAAATCTAGATAGTGATATGTATAATTCTTTGTTGAGCGGAAGGACTTTTATATTGTCAGATTTTTTACCCAACTATTTAATAAAAAGATGAGCGTCATAAGATGAATAATTGTGGAAATAGATTGGTATAAATTTTGGAATTTGAAATTTTAAATTGCATCTATTATGAGCTGCTCCTTTAAATTTACCACTTATGTGGCAGTGATCTCGCACTCTATCATTGCCTAGATATTTGTGACAAATATGACAATTTATCGCATTTCGAAAATTAAAATTTTCGAAAGGAGTTAAAGCATCCATTTCCCTTTTATTTACTAGATATTCATTATAAATATCTTCACAATCTTCAATCAAATTTTCTACAAACTTTTCTGCTGCATCCCTCCCCGTATATAATTTAAACTTATCTAAACTATCATTATGCTTACATTTAATATAATAACTAAAAGCACAAGGAATTTGCTTTTTGCGATACCTACTTTTGTCACTTACTCTAATATTAACCTCCTCTAGTATGCATTCAAAGTCTGCATACACAACAAATGGTACATCCATTTGTCGTTGGTGGTCTTTAAACTGCAACACGGCATTTTCCTCAGACGGCAGCTCCGCAACAATTTTCCCACATTCTTCTTTATGTCGCTCTAACGTCCTCTCATTGTGGGTATATTGGAGGCAGCTGTTACAGAAGACAAGTTTTTTGCAGTGCTTGGTAGTCTGAGATTTTTAACGTCTGTGGAAAGAAAAAAGTTATAAGAATATATATTAATATATTTACGTAAATAAATGTATATTTTATTACTTACTTTGATATATTTGTTATAAGAATATAATACTGATATCCTTCAGCATTTTCTAATAATAACAAATTAATATGTTTAGCTTTTTCATTCTTGGTGTTATAGAATGGTCCAACAATCTCATTGCTTTCATCATTGTATCCGAACACATTGACGCTAATATTTGGATTGCTTTCTTCAAATATCCTGATACTCTTTAACGCCAACGGAAACTTTAAATTTTTGAAATCAATCTCAATTCCGTTTTGCAAACATATGATATCAGCGCTGATGTCTGCAATGTTGTATGAGCAGCAACGTTGTGGTCTTTTAATATCAGATGTATCCAGTGCAGATATTATTGCCCATTTAAAACAATAAATGTCATTATTTTCAACATTTATACATGCCTTTTTACTTTTTAAGTTCTGCGGCGTACTTATCCAGTTCGATCCTCTCACCAAAGATGACTTATTTATAGCGATTTCGAGGCAAACAATTCTAATTAAAGTCCATCCTGAATCCCGTTCTTGAAATTCAGACATTTTGTTGTGGATTTCTTGAAATTGCTTTGCCATAATTTCCTCAACATCATCTCCAATGCACAGAAGATCCATCTTTGCCCGGTTAGAAATAGTACAAATTCCATATCATCGCTTATAATTTTAATATACTCTCCAATAAGAGTAATATTAAATTTAATAATGTTGTGTACGGCAAGACTATTTTCAAGTCTTTCTTTGATGATATGTTTATTATCCACAATAACATCTTCAAATAGAATACAATCTTTATTTACTGGAACTCCAAATGTTGTAATATTATTTTTAAAAGCACTATTTATTATATAATATTTGCATTCATTTGGAGCTTGAGACAGTAGATCATCCGCAGAATTTGAGATATCCACTTCTACTTCATTATTTTGTATATTTGCCTGATCATGTGGAATAACTTGACTTATATCCATGTCTTCAGAAGGATTATCTACGGGCAAATAGCTTGGGTAATAATTAGGCATATTATTTTGCTGCAACTGTATAGGTACGCTATATTCAATGGGATATGGAATCTCCATAGGTGCTGTGAATTGGTTGGTTGACACTGGATACGGATATAAAGGATACGCTGGTACCTGCACTGGATACTGATACTGCACTGGATACTGATACTGCACTGGGTACTGATACTGCGCCGGATACTGATACTGCAAATTGTTGTAGACCATTGAGTTGTATGCATATGTTGAGGGTTGTATGAACTGTGGGATTTGTTGATATGTTGCTATGGGGTTGCACGCAGATGTTGGGGGTTGTATCGACTGTTGCACTTGTTGTGGTTGAACATGACCTTTGCAATGTTCTAAATAAGATTTTCGGTATTTATATACCTTATTACAGATATTGCACTTGAAAATTGATGAACTCATTTTTTTTTTATAATTTGATTTACACTTATAAAAATTATTTTGTTTATAGTGTACTTTTTTATTAAAAAATATATTGATTGCTTGAATAACAAGTAATATTACAAGGATTTATATATATATATATATATATATATATATATATATATAAATTCTGTCTTTGCTTAAATTATATGACACACTCTTATTTTTTGATATACAAATAATATGTTTTTTGAGAATATGTATTTATTTTCTGTCTTAGATTTATTATTAACACACAAGGGTTTGTTTAATAGTCACGACTTGTTACTTTTAGATACAAAAATGTACTGAATTCTATCCTAAAAAATTTAGATTAATATAAATTCGTGAAAATTTTGTTTTGGTATAGTACGCTTCATTCCAACAAAGTAGCTTTGCGTTATTTTGCAAAAGTAGCGTATCTGCTGATAGAAACGGTTAAGATTAAAAAATTAGAAAAGAAACAGCTACGTGGACAAAACATTGTGGTATCTGATATACACAGAATGCCGAGGCATGCTTATGCATGCAAATACGTTAGAAAATATTTAGGAGAATGAAACTGCTACGTAGACAATATTTACATAAACAAGCATTATGATATGTGATATACACAGAATACGGAGGCATGCTTATGCATGTAGAGACGTTCCAAAATTTTGTAGCAAAAGAAACTGCTACGTGGACAAAACATTGTGGTATCTGATATACACAGAATGCCGAGACATGCTTGTGCATGCAGATACGTTACAAAGTTTTGAACGGAATTTGATATATACATAGTACAGGGACATGCTTATGCATGCCTCTACGATACAAAATGTTTACGGGAATGAAACTGCTACGTGGACAAAATTTATGTAAACAAACATTATGATATGTGATATACACATATCATAATTATCAAATTTTGAAGTTGAGCTTTTATTTGTACAATGAAGCCCTTCTGGTACACACCATTATATCGGAGACTTCAGCGTCACCATTTGAAGGAGTATTTAAGAAAAGCCAGACAGGAGGAGTTCGAGAAATATCTTGAAGGAGATGAGGAACTTTAGCACCTGAGACATCAAATCCTTCGAATGCAGAATACGATGATATGCTAACAGGCAATGAGGATCACTTTTTAGCGGTGTCTTCGCAGCCAACCACAACAGACCATCGAAGAGAGGTAGCAATCAAACCTCAAATAGAAATATTGAGTGTTGAAATACTACCAAAAATAGATATACCTCTTTTTCTTGCGATGTATGGAGACTATCAATTGTTGTTAGAGGCAGCGGATGTAGTAGAGGCAAATTTAAATTGAGGTATAAATAAAAATATATACATAATTTGATAAATATTACATATTAATAAAAATTAAAACAATGCATATGTTTAAACAATAGTTCATTCATTCATTCAAATGGTCAAGGGAATATTTGGGCACAAAGAATAAACGCTTATTATTTGTTTGTATGTATATGCGTAAATGAAATAAATTTGTAGATAATTATGTACGCATAAATATGTACATCTTATCACATTTTATACTGACCAGGAAAGCAAGAAAGCGGACTGTCATACAGACTCACCAATCGTCACACACACAGCTTGTCTGACAGGCAGACATTCCAACCGCCACTCAGAACACAAAAAACACACACACTTAACCAAAGCATAAATATTCATATTCTACAAAATTCAGAAATCGCACCACCATCCAGATCCCCAAATAAAATCCATCGATTATCGTCATGTATAAAATAAACAAAACATCAGTTTCAATATTTATGCAATAGTAATTTTTTTCACAACGTCTTCATGATCAGAATAATCAAATTATTCCTCCAGACTCAAGCATTGCAAGCAAACAAGTAAAAAAAAAACACTGAATTGCTGGACGACAAATCTTAAGTAAACACACCAAATTCTAATTAGCAAAAAAATAAAACAAAAAATCTCGCTCCAGCAAGAAGGAACGAACCACAAACATTAAGGGTATCCATATATAACTACTACACTTTTTAAATAGTGTGGTTCCTAAAAATGCTTCTAAATTTTTTTATTCACCAGGCGTACGCAGTATAAATGGACAGACAGAAATTCCCACGCTAACATACTGACGGACATGTATTCTCAAGGTCACATATGGACAGACACAAATTCCCACGCTCACATACCGACGGACATGTATTCTCAAGGTCACATATGGACAGACACAAATTCCCACGCTCACATACCGGCGGACATGTATTCTCAAGGTCACATATGGACAGACACAAATTCCCCCGCCTACCCCAAAATTTTATTTAAAAAAAAACAACAATGTGAACGCCCCTATTAAACCGTGGGAAAATATACATACACGAACACACACAAAATGAAATTTGAGAATTTTGTGAAATTTGAGAATTTTGGCAATTAAAATTGAAAAATTTCAAATTTAATTGCTGAAATTTTATATTTTTAATGGTCCCAAAATCAAAATATTTTAGCACAAATAAACAAAGATAAAAAAATAGCAGCTCACGAAACTATTGACATTTTTATCAACAATGAAAATACTCATAATGATGAAGTAGCAGAAGTGGAGGCATTTATATACAATAAAATTAATTTTAGAAACGAACTTAGCACAATCTTAGAATATAGAATTTGGGTTGCATGTACCCATAATGGAAATCATACATTTTCCATTTGGAAAGCTCTAATACACAAAACCCTAAATATATAGGCTTATTGTAATAGGTTTTCACTCTATTCATTTCAATCGCTACCATATTCTCAGAAAATATTGACAAACTATGAACATTAGGTTTAGATATTCAATCTTGAGCTCCTAAATGATTACAGTTTGTCCTTTTCCAGTTCGTAACTATTCGTACATCTTTTCTCTTTTCCACATTCTCCATAGTTTTACCGTATACTGCATTATTTAACAATTAGAAAAAAATTTTTCAAAAGTATTTTTTGCAGTAGCCCTATGTTTGGTATTCAAGTCTATATAACTTTTCAACCAGGTTGATTGCTTATAGGTGAGAATTCGATGCACTTTCTTTAGAACTAGACCATACTGTAAACATTGTTTAAGAACTCTATAATGTATGACATATGTTTTTTTTCTTGAAAAATCTGCAACTAATTTAATGTGCTTTGTTTGCAAAATTTTCTTATTTTCTGGACAGAAAGGTAGGTCATTGTGAGAGCCATGCAAATGAGAAGGATAGTCTAAAGTAACTTCATAGACATATCCATCACTTGAATTATCACCTATGGTTTTAGGATCCAGATTTAGCTCTTCAGCTGACAGCCATCTGAATCCTCCATAAGGTAAATACGCAGACATAGCCCAACCGTAGAGGTTATTTGCGTCTAAATATACAATAAATTCTGAGGGCTTTTCTCTATCGAAATCAGGTAGATATTTGTTGTTAGCCTTTGAATATCGGTTACTGCATTGTACAAGTCCACCACGTATTCCTTTCTTGAAGAAATTGTACATATCTATGTCCGTCAAAAGCTCTAGTTCTATATTTGTGTACCTTAGCATAGCATCCCACGATAGTCCCCAGTGTAATATTGACTTGGATCTAAGTGGTAGATGTTCTTGCAAACCTTTCTAAAACTTTCAAATATATCTGCAAGTAAGAGAACATCCGTTTTTAAATATACTTCTATGTAATCTTGCAAGGTTTTGCAGCCGAAAGCATTCCAAACTTCTTTTGCATGCTCATAGTCTTCAATCGAGCACTCCTTATTATTGAGATGGTTGAAGAAATTTTCCCTTGCTGGAAGTTCACCAACATTAGATTTTTCAAAAGAATTAAGAAACTCATAGGGAAAGACACCTTTTCTTCTCACTAGATCAAACTCTTTTTTTGTTTTAAATTGTCTTTAAATGATGTGAAAGTCTTGTTCTGAAAGATTATTAGCTAAAGATTCTAAGCTATCAGGCATAAAGCGAATTGTGTCTAAAAATCTAAGTTCAAGGTTGTAGTTGTCGGTCATTTTTGAAAATCTAGATATGTATAATTCTTTGTTGAGCGGAAGGACTTTTATATTGTCAGATTTTTTACCCAACTCTTTAACAAAAAGATGCGCGTCATAAGATGAATAATTGTGGAAATAGATTGGTATAAATTTTGGAATTTGAAATTTTAAATTGCATCTATTATGAGCTGCTCCTCTAAATTTACCACTTATGTGGCAGTGATCTCGCACTCTATCATTGCCTAGATATTTGTGACAAATATGACAATTTATCGCATTTCGAAAATTAAAATTTTCGAAAGGAGTTAAAGCATCCATTTCCCTTTTATTTACTAGATATTCATTATAAATATCTTCACAATCTTCAATCAAATTTTCTACAAACTTTTCTGCTGCATCCCTCCCCGTATATAATTTAAACTTATCTAAACTATCATTATGCTTACATTTAATATAATAACTAAAAGCACAAGGAATGTGCTTTTTGCGATACCTACTTTTGTCACTTACTCTAATATTAACCTCCTCCAGTATGCATTCAAAGTCTGCATACACAACAAATGGTACATCCATTTGTCGTTGGTGGTCTTTAAACTGCAACACGGCATTTTCCTCAGACGGCAGCTCCGCAACAATTTTCCCACATTCTCCTTTATGTCGCTCTAACGTCCTCTCATTGTGGGTGTATTGGAGGCAGCTGTTACAGAAGACAAGTTTTTTGCAGTGCTTGGTAGTCTGAGATTTTAAAAGTCTGTGGAAAGAAAAAAGTTATAAGAATATATATTAATATATTTACGTAAATAAATGTATATTTTATTACTTACTTTGATATATTTGTTGTAAGAATATAATGCTGATATCCTTCAGCATTTTCTAATAATAACAAATTAATATGTTTAGCTTTTTCATTCTTGGTGTTATAGAATGGTCCAACAATCTCATTGCTTTCATCATTGTATCCGAACACATTGACGCTAATATTTGGATTGCTTTCTTCAAATATCCTGATACTCTTTAACGCCAACGCAAACTTTAAATTTTTGAAATCAATCTCAATTCCGTTTTGCAAACATATGATATCAGCACTGATGTCTGCAATGTTGTATGAGCAGCAACGTTGTGGTCTTTTAATATCAGATGTATCCAGTGCAGATATTATTGCCCATTTAAAACAATAAATGTCATTATTTTCAACATTTATACATGCCTTTTTACTTTTTAAGTTCTGCGGCGTACTTATCCAGTTCGATCCTCTCACCAAAGATGACTTATTCGAGGCGAACAATTCTAATTAAAGTCCATCCTGAATCCCGTTCTTGAAATTCAGACATTTTGTTGTGGATTTCTTGAAATTGCTTTGCCATAATTTCCTCAACATCATCCCCAATGCACAGAAGATCCATCTTTGCCCGGTGAGAAATAGTACAAATTCCATATCATCGCTTATAATTTTAATATACTCTCCAATAAGAGTAATATTAAATTTAATAATGTTGTGTACGGCAAGACTATTTTCAAGTCTTTCTTTGATGATATGTTTATTATCCACAATAACATCTTCAAATAGAATACAATCTTTATTTACTGGAACTCCAAATGTTGTAATATTATTTTTAAAAGCACTATTTATTATATAATATTTGCATTCATTTGGAGCTTGAGACAGTAGATCATCCGCAGAATTTGAGATATCCATTTCTACTTCATTATTTTGTGTATTTGCCTGATCATGTGGAATAACTTGATTTATATCCATGTCTTGAGAAGGATTATCTACGGGCAAATAGCTTGGGTAATAATTAGGCATATTATTTTGCTGCAACTGTATAGGTACGCTATATTCAATGGGATATGGAATCTCCATAGGTGCTGTGAATTGGTTGGTTGACACTGGATACGGATATAAAGGATACGCTGGTACCTGCACTGGATACTGATACTGCACTGGATACTGATACTGCACTGGGTACTGATACTGCGCCGGATACTGATACTGCAAATTGTTGTAGACCATTGAGTTGTATGCATATGTTGAGGGTTGTATGAACTGTGGGATTTGTTGATATGTTGCTATGGGGTTGCACGCAGATGTTGGGGGTTGTATCGACTGTTGCACTTGTTGTGGTTGAACATGACCTTTGCAATGTTCTAATTAAGATTTTTGGTATTTATATACCTTATTACAGATATTGCACTTGAAAATTGATGAACTCATTTTTTTTTATAATTTGATTTACACTTATAAAAATTATTTTGTTTATAGTGTACATTCTTATTTAAAAATATATTGATTGCTTGAATAACAAGTAATATTACAAGGATTTATATATATATATATATATATATATATATATATAAATTCTGTCTTTGCTTAAATTATATGACACACTCTTATTAAATAATATGTTTTTTGAGAATATGTATTTATTTTCTGTCTTAGATTTATTATTAACACACAAGGATTTTTTTAATAGTCACGACTTGTTACTTTTAGATACAAAAATGTACTGAATTCTATCCTAAAAAATTTAGATTAATATAAATTCGTGAAAATTTTGTTTTGGTATAGTACGCTTCATTCCAACAAAGTAGCTTTGCGTTATTTTGCAAAAGTAGCGTATCTGCTGATAGAAACGGTTAAGATTAAAAAATTAGAAAAGAAACAGCTACGTGGACAAAACATTGTGGTATCTGATATACACAGAATGCCGAGGCATGCTTATGCATGCAAATACGTTAGAAAATATTTAGGAGAATGAAACTGCTACGTAGACAATATTTACATAAACAAGCATTATGATATGTGATATACACAGAATACGGAGGCATGCTTATGCATGTAGAGACGTTCCAAAATTTTGTAGCAAAAGAAACTGCTACGTGGACAAAACATTGTGGTATCTGATATACACAGAATGCCGAGACATGCTTGTGCATGTAGATACGTTACAAAGTTTTGAACGGAATTTGATATATACAGAGTACAGGGACATGCTTATGCATGCCTCTACGATACAAAATGTTTACGGGAATGAAACTGCTACGTGGACAAAATTTATGTAAACAAACATTATGATATGTGATATACACATATCATAATTATCAAATTTTGAAGTTGAGCTTTTATTTGTACAATGAAGCCCTTCTGGTACACACCATTATATCGGAGACTTCAGCGTCACCATTTGAAGGAGTATTTAAGAAAAGCCAGACAGGAAGAGTTCGAGAAATATCTGAAGGAGATGAGGAACTTTTTTTAGAGCTGTCATCGCAGCCAACATCTGCACCTAAAATATCAAATCCTTCGAATGCAGAATACGATGATATGCTAACAGGCGATGAGGATCACTTTTTAGCGGTGTCTTCGCAGCCAACATCTGCACCTGAGACATCAAATCCTTCGAATGCAGAATACGATGATATGCTAACAGGCGATGAGGATCACTTTTTAGCTGTGTCTTCGCAGCCAACCACAACAGACCATCGAAGAGAGGTAGCAATCAAACCTCAAAAAGAAATATTGAGTGTTGAAATACTACCAAAAATAGATATACCTCTTTTTCTTGCGATGTATGGAGACGATCAATTGTTGTTAGAGGCAGCGGATGTAGTAGAGGCAAATTTAAATTGAGGTATAAATAAAAATATATACATAATTTAATAAATATTACATATTAATAAAAATTAAAACAATGCATATGTTTAAACAATAGTTCATTCATTCATTCAAATGGTCAAGGGAATATTTGGGCACAAAGAATAAACGCTTATTATTTGTTTGTATGTATATGCGTAAATGAAATAAATTTGTAGATAATTATGTACGCATGAATATGTACATCTTATCACATTTTATACTGACCAGGAAAGCAAGAAAGCGGACTGTCATACAGACTCACCAATCGTCACACACACAGCTTGTCTGACAGGCAGTCATTCCAACCGCCACTCAGAACACAAAAAACACACACACTTAACCAAAGCATAAATATTCATATTCTACAAAATTCAGAAATCGCACCACCATCCAGATCCCCAAATAAAATCCATCGATTATCGTCATGTATAAAATAAACAAAACATCAGTTTCAATATTTATGCAATAGTAATTTTTTTTCACAACGTCTTCATGATCAGAATAATCAAATTATTCCTCCAGACTCAAGCATTGCAAGCAAAAAAGTAAAAAAAAAACACTGAATTGCTGGACGACAAATCTTAAGTAAACACACCAAATTCTAATTAGCAAAAAAATAAAAGAAAAAATCTCGCTCCAGCAAGAAGGAACGAACCACAAACATTAAGGGTATCCATATATAACTACTACACTTTTTAAATAGTGTGGTTCCTAAAAATGCTTCTAAATTTTTTTATTCACCAGGCGTACGCAGTATAAATGGACAGACAGAAATTCCCACGCTAACATACTGACGGACATGTATTCTCAAGGTCACATATGGACAGACACAAATTCCCACGCTCACATACCGACGGACATGTATTCTCAAGGTCACATATGGATAGACACAAATTCCCACGCTCACATACCGACGGACATGTATTCTCAAGGTCACATATAGACAGACACAAATTCCCACGCTCACATACCGACGGACATGTATTCTCAAGGTCACATATGGACAGACACAAATTCCCCCGCCTACCCCAACATTTTATTAAAAAAAAAAAACAACAATGTGAACGCCCCTATTAAACCGTGGGAAAATATACACACACGAACACACACAAAATGAAATTTGAGAATTTTGTGAAATTTGAGAATTTTGGCAATTAAAATTGAAAAATTTCAAATTTAATTGCTGAAATTTTATATTTTTAATGGTCCCAAAATCAAAATATTTTAGCACAAATAAACAAAGATAAAAAAATAGCAGCTCACGAAACTATTGACATTTTTATCAACAATGAAAATACTCATAATGATGAAGTAGCAGAAGTGGAGACATTTATATACAATAAAATTAATTTTAGAAACAAACTTAGCACAATCTTAGAATATAGAATTTGGGTTGCATGTACCCATAATGGAAATCATACATTTTCCATTTGGAAAGCTCTAATACACAAAACCCTAAATATATAGGCTTATTGTAATAGGTTTTCACTCTATTCATTTCAATCGCTACCATATTCTCAGAAAATATTGACAAACTATGAAAATTAGGTATAGATATTCAATCTTGAGCTCCTAAATGATTACAGTTTGTCCTTTTCCAGTTCGTAACTATTCGTACATCTTTTCTCTTTTCCACATTCTCCATAGTTTTACCGTATACTGCATTATTTAACAATTTGAAAAAAAAATTTTCAAAAGTATTTTTTGCAGTAGCCCTATGTTTGGTATTCAAGTCTATATAACTTTTCAACCAGGTTGATTGCTTATAGGTAAGAATTCGATGCACTTTCTTTAGAACTAGACCATACTGTAAACATTGTTTAAGAACTCTATAATGTATGACATATGTTTTTTTTTCTTGAAAAATCTGCAACTAATTTAATGTGCTTTGTTTGCAAAATTTTCTTATTTTCTGGACAGAAAGGTAGGTCATTGTGAGAGTCATGCAAATGAGAAGGATAGTCTAAAGTAACTTCATAGACATATCCATCACTTGAATTATCACCTATGGTTTTAGGATCCAGATTTAGCTCTTCAGCTGACAGCCATCTGAATCCTCCATAAGGTAAATACGCAGACATAGCCCAACCGTAGAGGTTATTTGCGTCTAAATATACAATAAATTCTGAGGGCTTTTCTCTATCGAAATCAGGTAGATATTTGTTGTTAGCCTTTGAATATCGGTTACTGCATTGTACAAGTCCACCACGTATTCCTTTCTTGAAGAAATTGTACATATCTATGTCCGTCAAAAGCTCTAGTTCTATATTTGTGTACCTTAGCATAGCATCCCACGATAGTCCTGGTGCAGTGTAATATTGACATGGATCTAAGTGGTAGATGTTCTTGCAAACCTTTCTAAAACTTTCAAATATATCTGCAAGTAAGAGAACATCCGTTTTTAAATATACTTCTATGTAATCTTGCAAGGTTTTGCAGCCGAAAGCATTCCAAACTTCTTTTGCATGCTCATAGTCTTCAATCGAGCACTCCTTATTATTGAGATGGTTGAAGAAATTTTCCCTTGCTGGAAGTTCACCAACATTAGATTTTTCAAAAGAATTAAGAAACTCATAGGGAAAGACACCTTTTCTTCTCACTAGATCAAACTCTTTTTTTGTTTTAAATTGTCTTTTAATGATGTGAAAGTCTTGTTCTGAAAGATTATTAGCTAAAGATTCTAAGCTATCAGGCATAAAGCGAATTGTGTCTAAAAATCTAAGTTCAAGGTTGTAGTTGTCGGTCATTTTTGAAAATCTAGATAGTGATATGTATAATTCTTTGTTGAGCGGAAGGACTTTTATATTGTCAGATTTTTTACCCAACTCTTTAACAAAAAGATGCGCGTCATAAGATGAATAATTGTGGAAATAGATTGGTATAAATTTTGGAATTTGAAATTTTAAATTGCATCTATTATGAGCTGCTCCTCTAAATTTACCACTTATGTGGCAGTGATCTCGCACTCTATCATTGCCTAGATATTTGTGACAAATATGACAATTTATCGCATTTCGAAAATTAAAATTTTCGAAAGGAGTTAAAGCATCCATTTCCCTTTTATTTACTAGATATTCATTATAAATATCTTCACAATCTTCAATCAAATTTTCTACAAACTTTTCTGCTGCATCCCTCCCCGTATATAATTTAAACTTATCTAAACTATCATTATGCTTACATTTAATATAATAACTAAAAGCACAAGGAATGTGCTTTTTGCGATACCTACTTTTGTCACTTACTCTAATATTAACCTCCTCCAGTATGCATTCAAAGTCTGCATACACAACAAATGGTACATCCATTTGTCGTTGGTGGTCTTTAAACTGCAACACGGCATTTTCCTCAGACGGCAGCTCCGCAACAATTTTCCCACATTCTCCTTTATGTCGCTCTAACGTCCTCTCATTGTGGGTGTATTGGAGGCAGCTGTTACAGAAGACAAGTTTTTTGCAGTGCTTGGTAGTCTGAGATTTTAAAAGTCTGTGGAAAGAAAAAAGTTATAAGAATATATATTAATATATTTACGTAAATAAATGTATATTTTATTACTTACTTTGATATATTTGTTATAAGAATATAATGCTGATATCCTTCAGCATTTTCTAATAATAACAAATTAATATGTTTAGCTTTTTCATTCTTGGTGTTATAGAATGGTCCAACAATCTCATTGCTTTCATCATTGTATCCGAACACATTGACGCTAATATTTGGATTGCTTTCTTCAAATATCCTGATACTCTTTAACGCCAACGGAAACTTTAAATTTTTGAAATCAATCTCAATTCCGTTTTGCAAACATATGATATCAGCGCTGATGTCTGCAATGTTGTATGAGCAGCAACGTTGTGGTCTTTTAATATCAGATGTATCCAGTGCAGATATTATTGCCCATTTAAAACAATAAATGTCATTATTTTCAACATTTATACATGCCTTTTTACTTTTTAAGTTCTGCGGCGTACTTATCCAGTTCGATCCTCTCACCAAAGATGACTTATTCGAGGCGAACAATTCTAATTAAAGTCCATCCTGAATCCCGTTCTTGAAATTCAGACATTTTGTTGTGGATTTCTTGAAATTGCTTTGCCATAATTTCCTCAACATCATCTCCAATGCACAGAAGATCCATCTTTGCCCGGTGAGAAATAGTACAAATTCCATATCATCGCTTATAATTTTAATATACTCTCCAATAAGAGTAATATTAAATTTAATAATGTTGTGTACGGCAAGACTATTTTCAAGTCTTTCTTTGATGATATGTTTATTATCCACAATAACATCTTCAAATAGAATACAATCTTTATTTACTCGAACTCCAAATGTTGTAATATTATTTTTAAAAGCACTATTTATTATATAATATTTGCATTCATTTGGAGCTTGAGACAGTAGATCATCCGCAGAATTTGAGATATCCATTTCTACTTCATTATTTTGTGTATTTGCCTGATCATGTGGAATAACTTGATTTATATCCATGTCTTGAGAAGGATTATCTACGGGCAAATAGCTTGGGTAATAATTAGGCATATTATTTTGCTGCAACTGTATAGGTACGCTATATTCAATGGGATATGGAATCTCCATAGGTGCTGTGAATTGGTTGGTTGACACTGGATACGGATATAAAGGATACGCTGGTACCTGCACTGGATACTGATACTGCACTGGATACTGCACTGGGTACTGATACTGCGCCGGATACTGATACTGCAAATTGTTGTAGACCATTGAGTTGTATGCATATGTTGAGGGTTGTATGAACTGTGGGATTTGTTGATATGTTGCTATGGGGTTGCACGCAGATGTTGGGGGTTGTATCGACTGTTGCACTTGTTGTGGTTGAACATGACCTTTGCAATGTTCTAATTAAGATTTTTGGTATTTATATACCTTATTACAGATATTGCACTTGAAAATTGATGAACTCATTTTTTTTTATAATTTGATTTACACTTATAAAAATTATTTTGTTTATAGTGTACATTCTTATTAAAAAATATATTGATTGCTTGAATAACAAGTAATATTACAAGGATTTATATATACATATATATATATATATATATATATATATATATATATAAATTCTGTCTTTGCTTAAATTATATGACACACTCTTATTAAATAATATGTTTTTTGAGAATATGTATTTATTTTCTGTCTTAGATTTATTATTAACACACAAGGATTTTTTTAATAGTCACGACTTGTTACTTTTAGATACAAAAATGTACTGAATTCTATCCTAAAAAATTTAGATTAATATAAATTCGTGAAAATTTTGTTTTGGTATAGTACGCTTCATTCCAACAAAGTAGCTTTGCGTTATTTTGCAAAAGTAGCGTATCTGCTGATAGAAACGGTTAAGATTAAAAAATTAGAAAAGAAACAGCTACGTGGACAAAACATTGTGGTATCTGATATACACAGAATGCCGAGGCATGCTTATGCATGCAAATACGTTAGAAAATATTTAGGAGAATGAAACTGCTACGTAGACAATATTTACATAAACAAGCATTATGATATGTGATATACACAGAATACGGAGGCATGCTTATGCATGTAGAGACGTTCCAAAATTTTGTAGCAAAAGAAACTGCTACGTGGACAAAACATTGTGGTATCTGATATACACAGAATGCCGAGACATGCTTGTGCATGTAGATACGTTACAAAGTTTTGAACGGAATTTGATATATACAGAGTACAGGGACATGCTTATGCATGCCTCTACGATACAAAATGTTTACGGGAATGAAACTGCTACGTGGACAAAATTTATGTAAACAAACATTATGATATGTGATATACACATATCATAATTATCAAATTTTGAAGTTGAGCTTTCATTTGTACAATGAAGCCCTTCTGGTACACACCATTATATCGGAGACTTCAGCGTCACCATTTGAAGGAGTATTTAAGAAAAGCCAGACAGGAAGAGTTCGAGAAATATCTTGAAGGAGATGAGGAACTTTTTTTAGAGCTGTCATCGCAGCCAACATCTGCACCTAAAATATCAAATCCTTCGAATGCAGAATACGATGATATGCTAACAGGCGATGAGGATCACTTTTTAGCGCTGTCTTCGCAGCCAACATCTGCACCTGAGACATCAAATCCTTCGAATGCAGAATACGATGATATGCTAACAGGCGATGAGGATCACTTTTTAGCTGTGTCTTCGCAGCCAACCACAACAGACCATCGAAGAGAGGTAGCAATCAAACCTCAAATAGAAATATTGAGTGTTGAAATACTACCAAAAATAGATATACCTCTTTTTCTTGCGATGTATGGAGACGATCAATTGTTGTTAGAGGCAGCGGATGTAGTAGAGGCAAATTTAAATTGAGGTATAAATAAAAATATATACATAATTTAATAAATATTACATATTAATAAAAATTAAAACAATGTATATGTTTAAACAATAGTTCATTCATTCATTCAAATGGTCAAGGGAATATTTGGGCACAAAGAATAAACGCTTATTATTTGTTTGTATGTATATGCGTAAATGAAATAAATTTGTAGATAATTATGTACGCATGAATATGTACATCTTATCACATTTTATACTGACCAGGAAAGCAAGAAAGCGGACTGTCATACAGACTCACCAATCGTCACACACACAGCTTGTCTGACAGGCAGACATTCCAACCGCCACTCAGAACACAAAAAACACACACACTTAACCAAAGCATAAATATTCATATTCTACAAAATTCAGAAATCGCACCACCATCCAGATCCCCAAATAAAACCCATCGATTATCGTCATGTATAAAATAAACAAAACATCAGTTTCAATATTTATGCAATAGTAATTTTTTTTCACAACGTCTTCATGATCAGAATAATCAAATTATTCCTCCAGACTCAAGCATTGCAAGCAAAAAAGTAAAAAAAAAACACTGAATTGCTGGACGACAAATCTTAAGTAAACACACCAAATTCTAATTAGCAAAAAAATAAAAGAAAAAATCTCGCTCCAGCAAGAAGGAACGAACCACAAACATTAAGGGTATCCATATATAACTACTACACTTTTTAAATAGTGTGGTTCCTAAAAATGCTTCTAAATTTTTTTATTCACCAGGCGTACGCAGTATAAATGGACAGACAGAAATTCCCACGCTAACATACTGACGGACATGTATTCTCAAGGTCACATATGGACAGACACAAATTCCCACGCTCACATACCGACGGACATGTATTCTCAAGGTCACATATGGATAGACACAAATTCCCACGCTCACATACCGACGGACATGTATTCTCAAGGTCACATATAGACAAACACAAATTCCCACGCTCACATACCGACGGACATGTATTCTCAAGGTCACATATGGACAGACACAAATTCCCCCGCCTACCCCAACATTTTATTAAAAAAAAAACAACAATGTGAACGCCCCTATTAAACCGTGGGAAAATATACACACACGAACACACACAAAATGAAATTTGAGAATTTTGTGAAATTTGAGAATTTTGGCAATTAAAATTGAAAAATTTCAAATTTAATTGCTGAAATTTTATATTTTTAATGGTCCCAAAATCAAAATATTTTAGCACAAATAAACAAAGATAAAAAAATAGCAGCTCACGAAACTATTGACATTTTTATCAACAATGAAAATACTCATAATGATGAAGTAGCAGAAGTGGAGACATTTATATACAATAAAATTAATTTTAGAAACGAACTTAGCACAATCTTAGAATATAGAATTTGGGTTGCATGTACCCATAATGGAAATCATACATTTTCCATTTGGAAAGCTCTAATACACAAAACCCTAAATATATAGGCTTATTGTAATAGGTTTTCACTCTATTCATTTCAATCGCTACCATATTCTCAGAAAATATTGACAAACTATGAAAATTAGGTTTAGATATTCAATCTTGAGCTCCTAAATGATTACAGTTTGTCCTTTTCCAGTTCGTAACTATTCGTACATCTTTTCTCTTTTCCACATTCTCCATAGTTTTACCGTATACTGCATTATTTAACAATTAGAAAAAAAATTTTTTAAAAGTATTTTTTGCAGTAGCCCTATGTTTGGTATTCAAGTCTATATAACTTTTCAACCAGGTTGATTGCTTATAGGTGAGAATTCGATGCACTTTCTTTAGAACTAGACCATACTGTAAACATTGTTTAAGAACTCTATAATGTATGACATATGTTTTTTTTCTTGAAAAATCTGCAACTAATTTAATGTGCTTTGTTTGCAAAATTTTCTTATTTTCTGGACAGAAAGGTAGGTCATTGTGAGAGCCATGCAAATGAGAAGGATAGTCTAAAGTAACTTCATAGACATATCCATCACTTGAATTATCACCTATGGTTTTAGGATCCAGATTTAGCTCTTCAGCTGACAGCCATCTGAATCCTCCATAAGGTAAATACGCAGACATAGCCCAACCGTAGAGGTTATTTGCGTCTAAATATACAATAAATTCTGAGGGCTTTTCTCTATCGAAATCAGGTAGATATTTGTTGTTAGCCTTTGAATATCGGTTACTGCATTGTACAAGTCCACCACGTATTCCTTTCTTGAAGAAATTGTACATATCTATGTCCGTCAAAAGCTCTAGTTCTATATTTGTGTACCTTAGCATAGCATCCCACGATAGTCCTGGTGCAGTGTAATATTGACATGGATCTAAGTGGTAGATGTTCTTGCAAACCTTTCTAAAACTTTCAAATATATCTGCAAGTAAGAGAACATCCGTTTTTAAATATACTTCTATGTAATCTTGCAAGGTTTTGCAGCCGAAAGCATTCCAAACTTCTTTTGCATGCTCATAGTCTTCAATCGAGCACTCCTTATTATTGAGATGGTTGAAGAAATTTTCCCTTGCTGGAAGTTCACCAACATTAGATTTTTCAAAAGAATTAAGAAACTCATAGGGAAAGACACCTTTTCTTCTCACTAGATCAAACTCTTTTTTTGTTTTAAATTGTCTTTTAATGATGTGAAAGTCTTGTTCTGAAAGATTATTAGCTAAAGATTCTAAGCTATCAGGCATAAAGCGAATTGTGTCTAAAAATCTAAGTTCAAGGTTGTAGTTGTCGGTCATTTTTGAAAATCTAGATATGTATAATTCTTTGTTGAGCGGAAGGACTTTTATATTGTCAGATTTTTTACCCAACTCTTTAACAAAAAGATGCGCGTCATAAGATGAATAATTGTGGAAATAGATTGGTATAAATTTTGGAATTTGAAATTTTAAATTGCATCTATTATGAGCTGCTCCTCTAAATTTACCACTTATGTGGCAGTGATCTCGCACTCTATCATTGCCTAGATATTTGTGACAAATATGACAATTTATCGCATTTCGAAAATTAAAATTTTCGAAAGGAGTTAAAGCATCCATTTCCCTTTTATTTACTAGATATTCATTATAAATATCTTCACAATCTTCAATCAAATTTTCTACAAACTTTTCTGCTGCATCCCTCCCCGTATATAATTTAAACTTATCTAAACTATCATTATGCTTACATTTAATATAATAACTAAAAGCACAAGGAATGTGCTTTTTGCGATACCTACTTTTGTCACTTACTCTAATATTAACCTCCTCCAGTATGCATTCAAAGTCTGCATACACAACAAATGGTACATCCATTTGTCGTTGGTGGTCTTTAAACTGCAACACGGCATTTTCCTCAGACGGCAGCTCCGCAACAATTTTCCCACATTCTCCTTTATGTCGCTCTAACGTCCTCTCATTGTGGGTGTATTGGAGGCAGCTGTTACAGAAGACAAGTTTTTTGCAGTGCTTGGTAGTCTGAGATTTTAAAAGTCTGTGGAAAGAAAAAAGTTATAAGAATATATATTAATATATTTACGTAAATAAATGTATATTTTATTACTTACTTTGATATATTTGTTATAAGAATATAATGCTGATATCCTTCAGCATTTTCTAATAATAACAAATTAATATGTTTAGCTTTTTCATTCTTGGTGTTATAGAATGGTCCAACAATCTCATTGCTTTCATCATTATATCCGAACACATTGACGCTAATATTTGGATTGCTTTCTTCAAATATCCTGATACTCTTTAACGCCAACGGAAACTTTAAATTTTTGAAATCAATCTCAATTCCGTTTTGCAAACATATGATATCAGCGCTGATGTCTGCAATGTTGTATGAGCAGCAACGTTGTGGTCTTTTAATATCAGATGTATCCAGTGCAGATATTATTGCCCATTTAAAACAATAAATGTCATTATTTTCAACATTTATACATGCCTTTTTACTTTTTAAGTTCTGCGGCGTACTTATCCAGTTCGATCCTCTCACCAAAGATGACTTATTCGAGGCGAACAATTCTAATTAAAGTCCATCCTGAATCCCGTTCTTGAAATTCAGACATTTTGTTGTGGATTTCTTGAAATTGCTTTGCCATAATTTCCTCAACATCATCTCCAATGCACAGAAGATCCATCTTTGCCCGGTGAGAAATAGTACAAATTCCATATCATCGCTTATAATTTTAATATACTCTCCAATAAGAGTAATATTAAATTTAATAATGTTGTGTACGGCAAGACTATTTTCAAGTCTTTCTTTGATGATATGTTTATTATCCACAATAACATCTTCAAATAGAATACAATCTTTATTTACTGGAACTCCAAATGTTGTAATATTATTTTTAAAAGCACTATTTATTATATAATATTTGCATTCATTTGGAGCTTGAGACAGTAGATCATCCGCAGAATTTGAGATATCCATTTCTACTTCATTATTTTGTGTATTTGCCTGATCATGTGGAATAACTTGATTTATATCCATGTCTTGAGAAGGATTATCTACGGGCAAATAGCTTGGGTAATAATTAGGCATATTATTTTGCTGCAACTGTATAGGTACGCTATATTCAATCGGATATGGAATCTCCATAGGTGCTGTGAATTGGTTGGTTGACACTGGATACGGATATAAAGGATACGCTGGTACCTGCACTGGATACTGATACTGCACTGGATACTGATACTGCACTGGGTACTGATACTGCGCCGGATACTGATACTGCAAATTGTTGTAGACCATTGAGTTGTATGCATATGTTGAGGGTTGTATGAACTGTGGGATTTGTTGATATGTTGCTATGGGGTTGCACGCAGATGTTGGGGGTTGTATCGACTGTTGCACTTGTTGTGGTTGAACATGACCTTTGCAATGTTCTAATTAAGATTTTTGGTATTTATATACCTTATTACAGATATTGCACTTGAAAATTGATGAACTCATTTTTTTTTATAATTTGATTTACACTTATAAAAATTATTTTGTTTATAGTGTACATTCTTATTAAAAAATATATTGATTGCTTGAATAACAAGTAATATTACAAGGATTTATATATATATATATATATATATATATATATATATATATATAAATTCTGTCTTTGCTTAAATTATATGACACACTCTTATTAAATAATATGTTTTTTGAGAATATGTATTTATTTTCTGTCTTAGATTTATTATTAACACACAAGGATTTTTTTAATAGTCACGACTTGTTACTTTTAGATACAAAAATGTACTGAATTCTATCCTAAAAAATTTAGATTAATATAAATTCGTGAAAATTTTGTTTTGGTATAGTACGCTTCATTCCAACAAAGTAGCTTTGCGTTATTTTGCAAAAGTAGCGTATCTGCTGATAGAAACGGTTAAGATTAAAAAATTAGAAAAGAAACAGCTACGTGGACAAAACATTGTGGTATCTGATATACACAGAATGCCGAGGCATGCTTATGCATGCAAATACGTTAGAAAATATTTAGGAGAATGAAACTGCTACGTAGACAATATTTACATAAACAAGCATTATGATATGTGATATACACAGAATACGGAGGCATGCTTATGCATGTAGAGACGTTCCAAAATTTTGTAGCAAAAGAAACTGCTACGTGGACAAAACATTGTGGTATCTGATATACACAGAATGCCGAGACATGCTTGTGCATGCAGATACGTTACAAAGTTTTGAACGGAATTTGATATATACATAGTACAGGGACATGCTTATGCATGCCTCTACGATACAAAATGTTTACGGGAATGAAACTGCTACGTGGACAAAATTTATGTAAACAAACATTATGATATGTGATATACACATATCATAATTATCAAATTTTGAAGTTGAGCTTTTATTTGTACAATGAAGCCCTTCTGGTACACACCATTATATCGGAGACTTCAGCGTCACCATTTGAAGGAGTATTTAAGAAAAGCCAGACAGGAGGAGTTCGAGAAATATCTTGAAGGAGATGAGGAACTTTGGCACCTGAGACATCAAATCCTTCGAATGCAGAATACGATGATATGCTAACAGGCGATGAGGATCACTTTTTAGCTGTGTCTTCGCAGCCAACCACAACAGACCATCGAAGAGAGGTAGCAATCAAACCTCAAATAGAAATATTGAGTGTTGAAATACTACCAAAAATAGATATACCTCTTTTTCTTGCGATGTATGGAGACGATCAATTGTTGTTAGAGGCAGCGGATGTAGTAGAGGCAAATTTAAATTGAGGTATAAATAAAAATATATACATAATTTAATAAATATTACATATTAATAAAAATTAAAACAATGCATATGTTTAAACAATAGTTCATTCATTCATTCAAATGGTCAAGGGAATATTTGGGCACAAAGAATAAACGCTTATTATTTGTTTGTATGTATATGCGTAAATGAAATAAATTTGTAGATAATTATGTACGCATGAATATGTACATCTTATCACATTTTATACTGACCAGGAAAGCAAGAAAGCGGACTGTCATACAGACTCACCAATCGTCACACACACAGCTTGTCTGACAGGCAGACATTCCAACCGCCACTCAAAACACAAAAAACACACACACTTAACCAAAGCATAAATATTCATATTCTACAAAATACAGAAATCGCACCACCATCCAGATCCCCAAATAAAATCCATCGGTGATCGTCATGTATAAAATAAACAAAACATCAGTTTCAATATTTATGCAATAGTAATTTTTTTCACAACGTCTTCAAGATCAGAATAATCAAATTATTCCTCCAGACTCAAGCATTGCAAGCAAAAAAGTAAAAAAAAACACTGAATTGCTGGACGACAAATCTTAAGTAAACATACCAAATTTTAATAAGCAAAAAAATAAAAGAAAAAATCTCGCTCCAGCAAGAAGGAACGAACCACAAACATTAAGGGTATCCATATATAACTACTACACATTTTAAATAGTGTGGTTCCTAAAAATGCTTCTAAATTTTTTTATTCACCAGGCGTACGCAGTATAAATGGACAGACAGAAATTCCCACGCTAACATACCGACGGACATGTATTCTCAAGGTCACATATGGACAGACACAAATTCCCACGCTCACATACCGACGGACATGTATTCTCAAGGTCACATATAGACAGACACAAATTCCCACGCTCACATACCGACGGACATGTATTCTCAAGGTCACATATGGACAGACACAAATTCCCACGCCTACCCCAACATTTTATTTAAAAAAAAAACAACAATGTGAACGCCCCTATTAAACCGTGGGAAAATATGCACACACGAACACACACAAAATGAAATTTGAGAATTTTGTGAAATTTGAGAATTTTGGCAATTACAATTGAAAAATTTCAAATTTAATTGCTGAAATTTAATATTTTTAATGGTCACAGCACATGCAGTTCCCTACTACTCATCTGACTGTAGAAATGAGATCTGTTGCAAAAGATAGTCTAGTAATAACGAATAATCAAAATATTTTAGCACAAATAAACAAAGATAACAAAATAGCAGCTCATGAAACTATTGACATTTTTATCAACAATGAAAATACACATAATGATGAAGCAGCAGAAGTGGGGACATTTATATACAATACAATTAATTTTAGAAACGAACTTAGAATATAGTGATATAAATAATGTAAACTATTGAGTAAACAATCTCGATGAAAGCTTCGAAAATACAATAAAAAAGTATACTTCAAAAACTAAAATAAGTGAAAAATATGGTACTAAGAATAAATGGTTTAATAACGAACTTAAAAATATCAGAAGAGAATAAAAATTTAGATACTAAAGAGCAGTTATTGAAAATACTAATGAGGCTTGGAAAAACTATAAAGCGATAAGAAATATATATATATATATATATATATATATATATAATTAATATTGAGAAAGAAAAAACCAAATATATTGAAAGCAAAATATGCAATACAAATAACCAACAAGAAATGTAAAAAAAAAATAAAGGAACTTGTGCTAAGAAACCCCAGACCTGTAATAAAGACTGTGATATTTAAAAACATATATAAGGATAATATACAAATAGCCAATAACTTTAATAAATATTTTGTAGATAGTATTAAAGAAATCAATAATTCCATTGACTACCTGCAATATGAAAATAAAATATCTGTGATAAACACTAAATTTAAATTTTGTACAATAAATCTACAAGAATTAAAAATTATATGTAAAGACCTAAATAAAAAAACCTGACTATAATAAAATAAATAACAAATAATATTAGACAACTGAGACTTAATAGGCAGTAAACTACTTAATATAGTAAATAAATCATTAGAAACTGGAATATTTCCAACCAATTGGAAGGAATCCATAATTACACCGATTGAAAAGGTAAAAAATACGATTAAGTGCGAAGAATACCGCCCTATTAATCGACTAAAAGCTTGTGAAAAAATCCTTGAGAAAATTGAAAAAAACCAATTGGAAGAATACATTGAAAAACACAAAATTCTTTCAAAATACCAATCAGGTTTTCGAAAAAAACACTCATGTGAGACTGCACTAAATTATGTTATAAACAGATGGAAATTCTTGAAGAGAAATAATAAAATTGTAGCTATGTTCCTGGACTTTAAAAAGTCGATTGCATTCGAAACAATCGATACAGAAATTTTATTAAAGAAACTATACATGTATGGTATACAGGACACTGAATTGAAATGGTTTCAATCATACTTTAGTAATAGAAGACAGGAAACAACGGTTAATAATAAAAAATCAAGAGAAATTGAAAACGACTTTGGTGTACCTCAAGCCTCAATCCTGGGGGCGCTTTTATTTATCATTTATATAAACCATATGGAAAAAAAATCTGGAAAAATGTGAAATAACACTCTATGCTGATGATACTCTAGTTTTCCCAGAAGCTGCAAGAGATGAAATATGTTATGAAAATTTAGAAGCGGATATGAACAGAATCAACAATTCAAAACCACATTTTGAATTCAGATCGACAATACTATATACGTACTGCACAGATTCTCAAATAGAAATATTACAAAAACTTCAAAACAAAGCAATGCGAACTATTTTAAAATGCAACCGTTTTACATCAATTAACTATATGCTGGAGACTAAAATGGATGAATATACATCAAAGACTGGAACTCACAACACTGAGATTTATCAAGAAAATGGAGATGGATGACGCACCTAATTACTTAACAGAACAACTACGATATGTTGGCGATATTCAACCGTACAACTTAAGACACAACTATACTTTTAGATTACAACGTGCAGATACAAACGCAATTCAACGTTCACTTTTTTACAAAGGACTTAAAAGATATAGCATGATGCATCACAGTATTAAAAATGAAACTAATATTAATATATTCCCCAAAAAAGCTGTAAATTTTATTAGAAATGCCAATGTAAATTTAAATTTATGTCCGAGAATGTATGATATTGAATATAATTTTCTGAAATGTATTGTAAAAGTATTACAAAATACTACTAATAAATAATAATAATAATTTATATATGTCTGTATTTGCGTAGTGTTCGAACGATTATTTAAATAAATGAAAAACTGCAGTACGAATAAATTTTAGAAAAAATAAACTGTGGTGTTTTTAAAACAATAAAAAAACATCAAAAAGTGAACTTTGATAATTTTTTTACTAATACAAGATGATCCAAATGAAATAATTAATGGATTTGCTTATTGCCCAAAATTAGTAAGAAAAGTAAACAGCTGTGATAAAGATAATTTTATTGATATATGTGCACAGTGCATTATAGAAGACTGTCGTCCATTTTATACAGTAAGTAGAAATGGCTTCCAAAAAGTCGCCTATACGACAACTACTTCATATACGAGAATGACGTATATAGTCAAATCTTCGGCATGCCAATGGGAAACCCTCTTTCACCCACAATTGCAGATATCATATTAAACAAATTACTAGACGTAGTACTAGCTGAATTACAACTCCAAAACATTCATATTAAATACATAACTAAATATGTAGATGATATTCTAGCCATTACACACATTGACCACAGAGATAAAATACTAAAAACATTCAACAAATTCCACCCAAAGATTAAATTTACGTGATTTGTTTATTTTATTAACATTTTATTTTTGCTATATTAATATTTTTATAGGCTAATTTTTCTAACTTAGTTAAAATCTCAGAAAGACATGATGATATATATTGTAAGTTGAATAAAACTGATGTTGACTTTCCTGTGTGCCTAGGAATATTTATAATCATGTCTTTCTGATTTTAACTAAGTTAGAACATTTAGCCTATAAAAAAATTAAATTTACCATTGAGATTGAAAAAAACGGCGAATTACCTTATCTTGACACGAAATTACATAAAATTGGGAATAAAATAATATTCAACTGGTATGCGAAAAATTCATCATCCGGTAGAGTAATGAACTTTAACAGTATACAACCTAAACCACAAATCATAAATACAGCAAAGAATTTTATACAAAGAATATTGGAAATTAGCGATAAACAATTTCATACCAAAAACATTAATAAAATCACTCAAATTCTTAAATGCAATAGTTCCCCAACAGGATAGAAAAAAATTTCTTATAAAATCCTATAAATCCACATTAGATAAAAAACAGGACATCCACAACCAAGAAACACGGTTTTTTGGTATTATATATATTCCCGGCCTCACTGACAACAAAACGATTAAGACAACAATAGACAAAAATGATATAAATTTTGCATACAAACCCAATAAAACATTAAATACAATATTCACAAAAACAAAAACCCCAATAGAAAAATTACAACAAAGTGACGTAGTGTATGTAATACCATGCAAAGATAATGATACAAACAGTTGTAATATATTATATATTGGCACAACAAAAAGAAATCTGGAAACAAGAATAAACGAACATAAAAATTATATAAACAAAAACAAAGGGAATACGCTCTCTCACAACACGTAATACAAATACAACACAATCCAGACTATGACAACATACGAATATAGGATAAAGTAAACAACACAAAGAGAAGATATATAACAAAAAGCTTACGAATTCAACATAATATAAACAAAACAATGAACATCAAGGAGGACACGGATAACTTAAGTGCCAGTTATAAGATTGCAATCACACAACATCTGTGAATTTAAACTTTTTTATGTGTTTGAATAACAAATGTTCCAATAATAAATAAAAATCTTTTAATGTAACATTTTATTTACGTGTAAGTTACTATATTACAACAATTGTTAACATATATTAATATATATTGTAAAAATAGTTGAAATATCTTTTTTATTAAATAGATGGAAATCCCTTGAAAAAGTGAACATAACATTCACGAAACATCGGGACAAAAATGAAATAAAAATTTCATTTTTATTTACATAGAACACAGTAGGCCAGTAGCTAATAAATTACTTCCAATAACAATAGAAAGAAAATTTGGCCATCTAAATATTTTAACTAATAACTGAAAGTCGGATAGCTAGCCGAGAAACTTTTTTTTTATCTAATTATTAAAATTGAATATTCAGCCTGTTTAAAAAACGTATGTGTTATACAACAACAACATGAAAGACTTTTTCAAACACATAACATGTAAATACTATGGTGAAACATGCAGAGCTATGAAAGAATACAGTAATGAGTTAAAAAGACTAGTGCACAAACAACAACAACTTAAGTTTCTACTAACATGCAGAAAATTTGGTATTGTTCCCAATCACACGAAATAGCCAACAGTAAAAGTAACAAACCTTTTCCAAAGCCGGAAAATAAAAATTGAACTAAACAAAATAGAGCATAACTTTCACATAAAAATACTGAATCTTGAATATCACAAACGAACACAGATTTAAAACTAATTAAAAGAAAATTACACCATCTTAAAATAAGAATACAAAATTTTATCTCAGCACACGGTTTTGAAAAATTTATAAAAAACCAGAGCGCAAGGGCCAAATATATAACAGAAAATAAAAAAAAGAAAGCAAATTAATAAATTAAACACACTTAAATCGGAATCTTTTAACAGAGAAGGACTAGTATTCAATCCACAATGGATTGAAAATAAAACCAAAATAGAAATACTTTGGGAAGTCTAATGGTTTTTGTCCTTGGGGAAAAAATTTGCTTTACCCGTTAATAGATAAAACTTTTCACCACTGAATATTATAGCGGAAGTTGAAGAGTGAGTGTGTTTAAAAATTAGATGAAAACATGAATGGTGACAAGGAGATGATAATTACCAGTCTAGCAAATATGATATCTTTTAAAAGAAATATAAAAAACAATTCTCGGGAAAAATCAATTTTAGCTATTTTTGACAAAACAAATAAATTTCTAAAAGGACATAAGGATAACATAATAACACAAGCTGACAAGGGAAATAAAACAGTTGCACTTTATAAAGAAGAATATGACACTAAAATGCGAAATTTGCTGGAAGACAATGCAATGCTCCAAGAATTTATGGTCTTCCAAAAATATATAAAGACAACATGCAACATGCAACATGCAACATGCAAAAACAAAAACCCCAATAAAAAAAATTACAATAAAGTAACGTAGTGTATGAAATACCATGCAAAGGTAATACACACAGCTGTAATATGTTATATATTGGCACAACAAAATAAGAATAAACGAACATAAAAATTATATCAACAAAAACAAACACAACACAATCCAGACTTTGGCAATATACGAATATTGGATAAAGTAAACAACACTAAGAGAAGATATATAACAGAAAGCTTAAGAATTCAACAAAAAATAAACAAAACCATGAAATTTGAAGAGGACACGGATAACTTAATCGCCAGTTATAAGATTGCAAGCACACAACATCTGTGATTTTAAACTTTTTATGTGTTTGAATAACAAATGTTCCAATAATAAATAAAAATTTTTTATTTACATGAAGGATGCTATATTAAAACAATTGTTAATATATATTAATATATGTATATTGTAAAAATAGTTGAAATATCTTTTTTATTAAATAGACGGAAATCCCTTGAAAAAGTGAACATAAAATTCACGAAACGTCGGGACAAATATAAAAAATAAAAATTACATTTTTATTTACATAGAACACGGTAGGCCAGTAGCTGATAAATTACTTCCAATAAAAGTCGCTCAATGGATCTACTTCCACATCCGTCAACAGTAACTCAAAAAATTACAGTAAATGCAGAAAGAGAAAAAATGACTTAAAAGAAGTTATTATAGATGCAGTTGCGAATGAAGCAGCGTCTGTAACGACAGATTTGTGGACCAATAATTATGTGAAAAGAAATTCTTTTTCATATTAATATTTTTATAGACTAATTGTTCTAATTTAGTTAAAATCTCAGAAAGACAAGATGATAAATATTCCTAGGCACAAAGGAAGTCAACATAAGTTTTATTCAACTTACACAGCAGAGCAGAACAGCTTTTTTCGAAAGTCGCTACACTTTCATCTTCAGTGCTCATGTGTATATTGTGTTTATCACCACTGTTTAGGTGATGTTGACTTCCTTTGTGCCTAGGAATATTTATCATCATGTCTTTCCGAGATTTTAACTAAATTAGAACAATTAGCCTATAAAAATATTAATATAGCAAAAATAAAATGTTCATAAAATAAACAAATCACATACAATTTGAGCTTGGGCTTGAGCTCCCAATGAAAATTGGAAAAACGTTCACATATATTTAAGTATAAAATTCAAACCAAAAAAGTTTGACTTAATGTATAATGGAACAAAAAAATTTAGAAAAATGGGACATGAAGAAAATAATTAAATGGTAACACAGGTATCATAACACACAAGTGTTAACATCAGGTTGAAACAGTTCTCGGATTGTTTTTCACAATAAAATTTGTGTAAATAGAAAACTGTTATCACATTCAATTAAGCCACCTAAACAGTGGTAGTAGTAGGGAACTGTATGTGCTTCGACCATTAAAAATATTAAATTTCAGCAATTAAATTTGAAATTTTTCAATTTTAATTGCCAAAATTCTCAAATTTCACAAAATTCTCAAATTTCATTTTGTGTGTGTTCGTGTGTGTATTTTTTCCCACGGTTTAATAGGGGCGTTCACATTGTTGTTTTTTTTTTAAATAAAATGTTGGGGTAGGCGTGGGAATTTGTGTCTGTCCATATGTGACCTTGAGAATACATGTCCGTCGGTATGTGAGTGTGGGAATTTGTGTCTGTCCATATGTGACCTTGAGAATACATGTCCGTCGGTATGTGAGCGTGGGAATTTGTGTCTGTCCATATGTGACCTTGAGAATACATGTCCGTCGGTATGTGAGCGTGGGAATTTCTGTCTGTCCATATGTGACCTTGAGAATGCATGTCCATCCGTATGTGAGCGTGGGAATTTGTGTCTGTCCATATGTGACCTTGAGAATACATGTCCGTCGGTATGTGAGCGTGGGAATTTCTGTCTGTCCATTTACACTGTGTACGCCTGGTGAATAAAAAATTTAGAAGCATTTTTAGGAATTACACTATTTAAAAAGTGTAGTAGTTATATATGGATACCCTTAATGTTTGTGGTTCGTTCCTTCTTGCTGGAGTGATTTTTTCTTTTATTTTTTGCTTATTAAAATTTGGTGTGTTTACTTAAGATTTGTCTTCCAGCAATTCAGTGTTTTTTTTTACTTTTTTGCTTGCAATGCTTGAGTCTGGAGGAATAATTTGATTATTCTGATCTTGAAGACGTTGTGAAAAAAAAAAATACTATTGCATAAATATTGAAACTGATGTTTTGTTTATTTTATACATGACGATCATCGATGGATTTTATTTGGGGATCTGGATGGTGGTGCGATTTCTGTGTTTTGTAGAATATGAATATTTATGCTATGTTTAAGTGTGTGTGTTTTTTGTGTTCTGAGAGGCGGTGTGAATGTCTGGCTGTCAGACAGTCTGTGTGTGTGACGATTGGTGAGTCTGTATGACAGTCCGCTTTCTTGCTTTCCTGGTCAGTATAAAATGTGATAAAGTGTACATATTCATGCGTACATAAATATCTACATATTTATTTCATTTACGCATATACATACAAACAAATAATAAGCGTTTATTCTTTGTGCCCAAATATTCCCTTGACCATTTGAATGAATGAATGAACCATTGTGTATGTTTGTTTGTGTGTTCTCTGAAAAAATAAATATGTATGTAGGTTTTTGTTTGAAATAAAAAGACATTTATTTTAATTTTTATAAGCATTTATTTAAAAGTTTGTTAACACTTTCATTTTTAAGTAAAATTGCATTCCTTAAGGCACAAACACCATAGTCGTGATAGCTACAATAGAGATATATGGAATGCTTAGTTTCCATTTGTTTGAAATTAATGCAGCCAATGTCTTCAATGTTATAAACTGTTTGATGAATAATTTTTTCCAGCCATATTTTCTTCTCTCCCCCCTTAACATATATTTGTGAATTTCTTATATTCGATTTTAAACACTTGCAAACGCTTTGAAATGAGACTGATCCATCATTCCAGTTAATATGATGATAGTTTTTTTGTTAACCAAACTGCTTCTCTCTGTTTTTGGCTGATAAACATACGAAATCAAAAGGAGGTTTTATGATGAAATTGAACCGTTCCTTGTTGCTGAAAACTACAGCTAGTTCTTTTGCGAAGAAGTCATTTGAATTAGTTTTGAAACCTTGCAAGTCTACAAAAACAATATCACCATCCATATTATTTAATTTATAAGAGCTTCCGGACTTCACCTTTTATTGGTATGTATTCTATTACGCGGTCATGAATAAGAAATCAGTAAGCTGATATTTTTGCTGGAATATTTGTTGCTGTTTCAAATTAAATTTTTATGTCGATTGGTCCGGTATTGAGCGTTTCGTTTTGGTGACTGACATCAACTACACTAATTGGAGCGTTATTTTTAAACTCTTGACCTGTTAGAAGAGGTTGGGGTTGTTTCATGTAGTAGCTTTGTTGGAATCTTAGATACATATCATATAGAATCGCATAGCGCTCATTTTTGAATTTTATATTAAGATCGTCATATGGGTAAGAGGTTGAGTTTAAATGTACTTTTAAGTTAGTAAGATCACAATGAACAAACTTGTTTTCTTGTTGAAAGGCAATCCAGACAAAACGAGGGCGTTATTTATTAGCGGCCAGTTTAACATTCCATATGTGATTGGTTCCCGTATTAAGGTGTGGATTTATATGACAATCCCAACTACGGAATGCCATTGGTATAGCAGCACCATTATTAAGTATTTTGATCACATTCAATTTACTATTATCAGATAATTGAACATGTGGAATTCTCCATGATATTAGTGAAATTGTAAGTTTTGCTTTCTCGGTGGAAACATTCGAGTGTGCAAGATCTTCATCGTTCTTATTACGCAAGAGTATCAATTCATGTTTACCATTTAATAAAACTTTATTGTAGTCTTCAGCGAATCCTAAAAGAAGTTTGAGTGGTACATAGAAATTAAAATTTCCATTTTGAAGATCTATTTTATCAAGTTTATTCCATGCAGCATTTTGCAACACAACGCTTTCCGTAGGTGATAAAGAAACCAAATTTTTTATGGTAATGGTGGCTCCCAAATATCTTGTATGATCAATTTCAATACCATTCAGTTCATAGCGGATTTCATCAAAGAGATATGCAACAAAATTATTTTTCAACTGAAAGTTGGGTGTAGATTTCGATGTTTTTTCGTCTACAACAAGTCCTTCCACATATATATAGCTTTCACTGGGTAACACATATAGATCTTGATTTTGTATTGAAATTTTTATTTCATCGTTGTTGTTAAAAGACTGAAGGTATGGTATGTATGTGTGATAATCCTTTTTGATAATATTTTCGTCAGATATTGGTTTATCTAAAACGTCTATTATTGAACTCATTTTGTTTTCAATTTAAAGTTCAGTGACTTGAGAAAACTCTTGTTTGCTGCTGTAAGCGATTTTTGACGAACAGATCTTTTCAATTGTTGCTTAGATTGTAACGTTTGAGAATTAGATGTTGCTGTAGTATTCTTCGATATACTCGTGTTGTATATTATCATTAATTAGTTGTCCTTAAATGTATTCGTATTGTAATTTCCTCACCTCTGAAATTAATTAAGTCGCCGTTTTGATCAACCACGCGAAGAGCTAGTGAACTTATCTCTCTTGAGTTTACTGGCAAATAAATAAGATTTTTGGGAATCTCAACTATTTTATATCCAGCCGGTACATTAATCGGAAATTCATGCAGTGTATGAGCTTTAGAATTATTCATATAAGTATTAACCACAATACTGCTTTCAATCCTCAAGAGATTCACCTTAAAGATATTCACTGGAAGATCAGAGTAATGTTCTTTGTTTGGCGTTAATATTCTGCTATTGAATCCTAAAAGTCTACCGATTGTATTTTCTTTATTAAAATATATTGGTTCTTTAGAGCTGCTGTCTTTGACTTGCATTGTATTGTTATTAGCTTCAATCAAAATTTTGTTTTTTGGTCTATATCGTTTGTATTGTTCTTCTATATAGTCAACTATATCATTTAATTCATAAGATCCGATCGGTATTTCAATTACAAGTTCACCGATATGATATATATTGTTGTAGACATCCACATTTGGGATACTGTTGTATGAATGAAAATCAGTTAGAGCACATTCATAGGTTCCGTTTAAATCAATAGGAGGAAAATAATTAGCAGATAGCTCTGATGAATTGGAGCTCAGAGTAAATGTTATTGACATTGTGACGGCAAAGTAAGTAAAGAAATATACATTTATTTACGTAAATATATTAATATATATTCTTATAACTTTTTTCTTTCCACAGACTTTTAAAATCTCAGACTACCAAGCACTGCAAAAAACTTGTCTTCTGTAATAGCTGCCTCCAATACACCCACAATGAGAGGACGTTAGAGCGACATAAAGAAGAATGTGGGAAAATTGTTGCGGAGCTGCCGTCTGAGGAAAATGCCGTGTTGCAGTTTAAAGACCACCAACGACAAATGGATGTACCATTTGTTGTGTATGCAGACTTTGAATGCATACTGGAGGAGGTTAATATTAGAGTAAGTGACAAAAGTAGGTATCGCAAAAAGCACATTCCTTGTGCTTTTAGTTATTATATTAAATGTAAGCATAATGATAGTTTAGATAAGTTTAAATTATATACGGGGAGGGATGCAGCAGAAAAGTTTGTAGAAAATTTGATTGAAGATTGTGAAGATATTTATAATGAATATCTAGTAAATAAAAGGGAAATGGATGCTTTAACTCATTTCAAAAATTTTAATTTTCGAAATGCGATAAATTGTCATATTTGTCACAAATATCTAGGCAATGATAGAGTGCGAGATCACTGCCACATAAGTGGTAAATTTAGAGGAGCAGCTCATAATAGATGCAATTTAAAATTTCAAATTCCAAAATTTATACCAATCTATTTCCACAATTATTCATCTTATGACGCGCATCTTTTTATTAAATAGTTGGGTAAAAAATCTGACAATATAAAAGTCCTTCCGCTCAACAAAGAATTATACATATCACTATCTAGATTTTCAAAAATGACCGACAACTACAACCTTGAACTTAGATTTTAGACACAATTCGCTTTATGCCTGATAGCTTAGAATCTTTAGCTAATAATCTTTCAGAACAAGACTTTCACATCATTAAAAGACAATTTAAAGCAAAAAAAGAGTTTGATCTAGTGAGAAGAAAAGGTGTCTTTCCCTATGATTTTCTTAATTCTTTTGAAAAATTGAATGTTGGTGCACTTCCAGCAAGGGAAAATTTCTTCAACCATCTCAATAATAAGGAGTGCTCGATTGAAGACTATGAGCATGCAAAAGAAGTTTGGAATGCTTTCGGCTGCAAAACCTTGCAAGATTACATGGAAGTATATTTAAAAACGGATGTGCTCTTACTTGCAGATATATTTGAAAATTTTAGAAAGGTTTGCAAGAACATCTACCACTTAGATCCATGTCAATATTACACTGCACCAGGACTATCGTGGGATGCTATGCTAAAGTACACAAATATAGAACTAGAGCTTTTGACGGACATAGATATGTACAATTTCTTCAAGAAAGGAATACGTGGTGGAATTGTACAATGCAGTAACCGATATTCAAAGGCTAACAACAAATATCTACCTGATTTCGATAGAGAAAAGCCCTCAGAATTTATTGTGTATTTAGACGCAAATAACCTTTACGGTTGGGCTATGTCTGCGTATTTACGTTATGGTGGATTCAGATGGCTGTCAGCTGAAGAGCTAAATCTGGATCCTAAAACCATAGGTGATAATTCAAGTGATGAATATGTCTATGAAGTTACTTTAGACTATCCTTCTCATTTGCATGACTCTCACAATGACCTACCTTTCTGTCCAGAAAATAAGAAAATTTTGCGAACAAAGCACATTAAATTGGTTGCAGATTTTTCAACAAAACAAACATATGTCATACATTATAGAGTTCTTAAACAATGTTTACAGTATGGTCTAGTTCTAAAGAAAGTGCATCGAATTCTCACCTATAAGCAATCAACCTAGTTGAAAAGTTATATAGACTTGAATACCAAACATAGGGCTACTGCAAAAAATACTTTTGAAAAAATTTTTTTCTAATTGTTAAATAATGCAGTATACGGTAAAACTATGGAGAATGTGGAAAAGAGAAAAGATGTACGAATAGTTACGAACTGGAAAAGGACAAACTGTAATCATTTAGGAGCTCAAGATTGGATATCTAAACCTAATTTTCATAGTTTGTCAATATTTTCTGAGAATATGGTAGCGATTGAAATGAATAGAGTGAAAACCTATTACAATAAGCCTATATATTTAGGGTTTTGTGTATTAGAGCTTTCCAAATGGAAAATGTATGATTTCCATTATGGGTACATGCAACCCAAATTCAAGTCAAACTTATCACTGAATTATATGGATACTGACTCTTTCATTTACACAGTAAAAACAGAAGACTTTTACGCTGACATAAAAACTGACCTCGACCATAAGTTTGATACATCAGATTACCCAAAAGACAATGTATATGGATTTCCTCTGGTAAACAAAAAGGTATTGGGTATGATGAAGGATGAGAATTGTGGAAAGGTAATGAAGGAATTTGTAGGATTGCTGTCAAAAATGTACTCTTTTAGTGTGCAACATCAAAGTGATATTAAAAAATCGAAAGGACTAAAGAAGTGCATTCTTAATAATTATAGTATAGCTTCATATAGAAATTGCTTATTCAATAAGTCGACTGTGTATGATGATATGCTAACATTTAAATCAAAAATTCATCAAATTTATACAAATGAAATATATAAAGTAGTATTAAATTATGCAGACGATAAAAGAAAAATAAGAAGTGATAAGATGAGTACATATGCATGGTATCATTTTCGAATCGAGGAAACTAATCCTGATTATGAACTTGACATGCTACTGTGGGAAATTTCAAGACTAGAAGAGGAAGAAGCAGTGCTATAACTGTATCCCTATTTTTAAGTAATAATTTTTATGTTTATTTAAGTAGTTAAATTTATTAATAAGTAAAAAAATTTTTGTATTGTTAAGAGAAATAAACAAAAAAATTGTACAAATATATTTAAAATGAAAAAACATTCAGAATTTGTTTTATTTTGTTTGGTGATATATTATTTAGTTTCATCGAAATATTGCATAATATGAATTAATTAAATGATTTATCATCATTTTTCTTAAATAAAATACGGAGCACCGACAGGTATCTGGCCCCTCCTCACAATCTGGATGGCTCCATGGACAAGACTTAAAGTGACCATCGTCCTTGTCCTCATCTTCCATTTTACCAAAATCATCTTTTTCATTCAACATATCGAGGAACATTTTCACCATTTCCATGTGTTCGTATATTACACATCTCTCAAAATCAACTAAGAATTGTGCGAGCTTGTTTCTAATGTCACTCATGATTTTATGAAATATTTTATACTATTACTAAAATTTACTTCCGATCTTTTTGACTGTTAGTTCTCTACTAATAATTGTTTTCAACGAACCAGTACTAAGGTGTATGTTATGAAATTAAAAAAAAACCATGTCAGCGTTTTTAGTAAAGAAAATAATTTAAAATTCGACTCAAAAAAATGAATACGTATATATGACATCTCTCTATCCTTTTTCAACTACTTAGTTTTAAATACTTATATATATATTTAATTTTTCCTCACTTCGTCTTTTGTCAAAAATAAAACAAAAAAATCATTGTATAATGATTTTCTGTTAAGCTTCTTACAGTCTAGAAAGCTAAAACCGAGATTAGTTTGCAATAAAAGTTCAAAGCTATAAGTTGTGAAAAATTTCTACCGCAATGGATCTAGTGGAAAAATCTAATTCGTACAATACAAAATCCTTAATCCATATAAAGGATCTAGATGAATTATCCAAACACACTATCGTACGTGCAAAGCGAGTAACAACAAAGTATGGGGAAACAGTTCAACTTGAGCTGGAAAACCACATAATGTTTCTCCCCAACCGATACAATACATTGACCAATGCAGAATTAGAAGATCTTTCGAATAATAAATATCGACTACAAAGAAAAGGAGAGCGAAGCCTGATCTTAGAAAGCGAGATGAACGAGTTTTTAATACCAAACTCCCAGTAGCCCGTTTGGCAGTAAAAAATATGTTATGTTCATATATTTTGTAATTAACAAGAAAAAAAAAAAAATAATAATAATAAAAATGAAAATGTTTTTAAATATGTATGTATATAAATATATATGATTGTGTTTTATTTAATATCTTTGGTTATATCATAAAGAAATTTGATTGTAGTTGTATTGAATATTTCTACCTAAATATTTGATTAATTCTAGAGGAGGTTGTAAATTTCCAAAGCTGTCGAAATATTGTTTTTCATTCTTGTTCCTATAGTATGCTACCCAATGAGTACCTGGGCCTGTTGATAAATCCAAATTGATTATTCCACACTCTATAGTCTTTGGTCGTTTTGGTAGTGAATCCAACATATAAACTCCTCTAAAGTGTGGAATATATTTTGAAAATTTTCTTAGATCAAATTCTGATAATGGTCTGTTGGGTAGCATTTCTAATAGTTTTTTGAATGATCTTTACAAACAAGTCCATAACCGTTTTTATATGGTTTAAGGTACAGTCCTTCTCCCACAGCAATAGACTCCATTGCCTTATTGTGTCTGGTGGCTTCCTCAAGTTGTTTTTTTGCATTCTTTGTTGCATTTACAGCTTTAGCTATAGCGGCACCTCCAGTTTCTAGACTACCAAGTGCACCTAGAGCAGTTAGAATCGGTATTATGGGCAAAAAACCACCAATTTTTGGAACATTTATAATACGCGGTATTATAACACGAGCTTTTTTCCCCTTAAGAGATTTACTGATAGCTTTACGAGCAATCTTAATGGCTGAAATAATATCTTGTGGGTTTTTCTTCTTTAATATCTTTGTTGCTGATTTAATTGTTTTATGAAACAGATTTTTGTCATTTATACGAATTCGTGGTGATGGTCTTTTCACCGTATTCCTTTTCTTTGCTTCAACACCCATACCAAGTTTAGTTTTTGCTTTCATTGCGTTGGTGACTATATATGAAAATGTTTTTTCTGCAAGATCACTATCTTTTGAAAGAACTCTTTCTCAAGCCGTATTTTCAAGAATTTTGTCAGCTTTATGTCTGCTGTTTAAGTCCTTACTTTTCGAGTAAGCAATATCGTGATTTTTGCAAGCAGCATCCAATAAGTTAATTCCTTTATCTCCTCTATCTAAACGCTTTTGTAATCTTGTGCCAGGTCCACAATACTGGTATCCAGGAAGATGTAATTCAAAAGGTAGAGAATTTATTGCTTTATTTAGTAAACCTTCTCCAACGATAGTTTGTTTGTGACTAAAACTTTTGTTATAAAGTACAACCATATTAATTTAATCTACAATAAAAGATATTGTTTGCAAGTTTAGCAAGTAGTGATTACAATGCGCTTCATAAAACAACATAAAAATATTTTAGTTCGTAATGCTGATATTTGTTCAAATGACAGTAAAAAAATAAGACATAGTTCCTTGTTACCAAATTCTATTCGAGCATTAATAGTTGGTCCTTCAAATTGTGGAAAAACTAACATAATGATTAGTTTGCTGGAAAGTCCTAATGGTCTCAAGTTTGAAAATATTTACTTGTACTCAAAATCTTTATATCAACCTAAATATGAATACCTAAAGAAATTAATTTCAACAATTAAAGGAATCGGATACTACACATTTGCAGAAAACGAGGACGTTGTTCCTCTTAGTGAAGCTAAAAGCAATTCAATTATGATTTTTGATGATGGTGCATGTGAAAAGCAAAACAATATACGTGCATATTTTTGTATGGGTCGTCATAAGAAAGTAGACTCATTTTAATTGTGTCAGACTTACACGCGGATTCCAAAACATTTGATAAGAGATAATGCTAATGTAATTATTATGTTTAAGCAAGATGCGACAAATATGAAACATGTATATGATGATCACGTTGCCAGCGACATGAACTTTGAAATGTTTCAACGAATTTGTAGAGAATGTTGGAAGGAAAAATACGGATTTTTGGTGATAAGTAAAGATAATGAACTAAACAATGGTCGTTATAGAAAGTCATTTGATTACTTCATCATAATATAATTTACTGTTCATCAAATGCACCCTGCAGTATTTAATCTGACTTCAAACTTTATACATGTGATTATTGTAACTGATCAGATAAGCAGATCTGATACCTGATAAACTGACCTGATACCTGTTAAACTGACCTGATAAGCTGACCTGATACCTGATAAACTGAGCTGAAACCTGTTAAACTGACCTGATAGCTGTTAAGCTGACCTGGTACCTGATAAACTGATCTGATACCTGTTAAACTGACCTGATAAGCTGGTCTGATACCTGATAAACTGACCTGATAGCTGTTAAAGTGACCTGATAAGCTGGTCTGATACCTGATAAACTGACCTGATAGCTGTTAAACTGACCTGATAACCTGATCATCTTCCTATTGAACTGACCTGATAGCTAAAATTCTTAAAGACTTGGTGGCAACAAGAAATATCTTGAAGAAAAAGCTTCGTAGTATAAAAACTGGTGCAATAGATACACATCAGCAATTAATAGATACATTCAAGCCTATCACAGAACCTTTAAAATAATTTATCAATAGCTCTAAATACATTGGTAGACCAGTTAAAAAAGAACCGAGTGATAAGGAAACTGGAATTGATGACAATGAAAGTTTTCATCCTCAGAACTCAACAATAAAATTGGAAACCAGTACGCCCAAGGAACTAAGTGAAGAAAAAATTTAAGCAATCTAATAGTAAAAGTAGCAGTAATTATGATGAAGATGACTTTTACTCACAAAATTCTAATAATGAAGAAAGTTATTCTGACTTATCACTATTGCAATCGATAAACGAACTAGATACTAACTATGGTCCACATAAAGATAATAATAACGAATGGAGATTTGGTAATAGCACCATCGAGTTAAATTAAGATAAGATACAGGGACTCACGCCAGGACTTTTTTCTTTAATGTTTCATAAAGCACCAAAAAACTATGATAAATTCGAGCTTGAAATCTATAAAAAAATATTACTTGCTACCTATGCCCAGAGGAGAGGCTATAAGTCTGATGGTCAAATCAAAGGGAGCATAGCCCATAAGTACAAACATATTATTGGAAAACTTTTCAAAGGAGACAATCATACAGGCTCATCAGATGTAACAAAAAGTAATTATTTAGGAAAGGGTTTGATGCAGTTTAACCCTCATAATCCAAACTATATATACTGGGATGATCCAAACGAGTTGGTAGATCGACTTAGACTACTGCTTGCATCACAGTCTGCAGACCATACTAATCACAACAATGAAATTGTCTCAATTATTGAAGAACTACGTGAAGCTAATATAATTGTATAAACTATATTCATACATAGATTTTTATATAAAACATGTCCGTTGATAAATTTGGGCATTATATTAACGATAGAAGTGAAGTAATTTCAACCAAAAATGCGCCTAAGTTGTTGGGCTTCCTTATGGATACGAACAAAAACATTGATGTCCAATACAAGAGAATCAAAAATGTTGCAAATGCTCTGGAGGAAAACGATGTTATCAGTAAATTGTTTCTGCAAACTGTTAGAAAATCTTAATGGTCATTTGCAGGATATCAATAAGAAAATGGATGGTAATAAATCACTTTTTGATATGGAAATTGAAGAGCTACGAGAAAAAATTTATAGAATAGAAAATTACATGTTCGTATCAATAGGTGCAAGTGCATCAAGTAGACCACAACACACTTAAAACAGCGACTGGAAAAATAAGATGTCTTCAAAGAAAAATGTTGTAAATGAATTGCATAAGCAGGCTCGAAAACGTTTTTTACGTCGTAGAGTTGTGATGAAAGGAATAGATGATCTTTGGCAAGCTGATTTAGTTGAAATGGGAAATTATTCCTTAGACAATAGAAATTATCGATTTTTGCTAACTGTAATTGATACATTCTCAAAATTTGCTTGGGCAGTACCTTTGAGCAGAAAGAATGCATTCGAAACAACTCAGGCAATGGAGAATATTTTCAAATTGGGACGAATACCGAAAAACTTGCAAACATACGATGGTAAAGAATTTTTCAATAAACATTTCAGTCAGTTGATGAATAAATACAATATCTACTCAACATATAGCACTATGAAATAGAACGATTCAATAGAACATTAAAAGGAATGATGTGGAAGGAATTTAGCTTAAATGGTTCATATAATTGGATTGATATGTATAGAGATTTACTTGATGCATACAATAGAAAAATTCATCGCACCATTAAAACGTCACCGATTAAAGTAAATTCAACAAATGAAAAACAGATTTTAAACACAGTATACAGTCATTTAAAGGTGTATAAAATGTCAACATTTAATGCAGGAGATCATGTACGCATAAGCAAATATAAAAACATTTTTGAAAAAGGTTATACTCCGAATTGGACAACAGAAATCTTTACAATTAAAAGAGTACAAAACACATATCCTACAACATATACATTAGAAGACTATCGCGGAAATCCTATTAAAGGTGGATTCTATGAAGAAGAACTTTCAAAAACCAGATATCCGAATACATACCTAGTTGAAAAGGCTCTCAAAACTAAAGGACAGAAGGTGTTTGTTAAGTGGCTGGGCTTTGGTACTGAGCACAAATCTTGGATAAGCAAAGATTAGATATTGTAAATGGAAGAATACAATAAATAAACAACAACAACAACAACAATGGCATAAATATTTAATTTAGTTTAAAATAAGTAAATAAACAATAAATACGAAAGTGATTTTTATAAATCATACTGTGTGTTTAACCTCATTTATTTGCAATCAAACAGTCACAATGTCAATAACATTGACTCTAAGCTCCAATTCATCAGAGCTATCTGCTTATTATTTTCCTCCTATTGATTTAAACGGAACCTATGAATGTGCTCTAACTGATTTTCATTCATACAACAGTATCCCGAATGTGGATGTCTACAACAATATATTTCATATCGGTGAACTTGTAATTGAAATACCGATCGGATCTTATGAATTAAATGATATAGTTGACTATATAGAAGAACAATACAAACGATATAGACCAGAAAACAAAATTTTGATTGAAGCTAATAACAATACAATGCAAGTCAAAGTCAGCAGCTCTAAAGAACCAATATATTTTAATAAAGAAAATACAATAGGTAGACTTTTAGGATTCAATAGCAGAATATTAACGCCAAACAAAGAACATTACTCTGATCTTCCAGTGAATATCTTTAAGGTGAATCTCTTGAGGATTGAAAGCAGTATTGTGGTTAATACTTATATGAATAATTCTAAAGCTCATACACTACATGAATTTCTGATTAATGTACCGGCTGGATATAAAATAGTTGAGATTCCCAAAAATCTTATTTATTTGCCAGTAAACTCCAGAGAGATAAGCTCACTAGCTCTTCGCGTGGTTGATCAAAACGGCGACTTAATTAATTTCAGAGGTGAGGAAATTACAATACGAATACATTTAAGGACAACTAAATAATGATAATATACAACACGAGTATATCGAAGAATACTACAGCAACATCTAATTCTCAAACGTTACAATCTAAGCAACAATATAAAAGATCTGTTCGTCAAAATCGCTTACAGCAGCAAACATGAGTTTTCTCAAGTCACTGAACTTTAAATTGAAAACAAAATGAGTTCAATAATAGACGTTTTAGATAAACCAATATCTGACGAAAATATTATCAAAAAGGATTATCACACATACATACCATACCTTCAGTCTTTTGACAACAACGATGAAATAAGAATTTCAATACAAAACCAAGATCTATATGTATTACCCAGTGAAAGCTATATATATGTGGAAGGACTTGTTGTAGACGAAAAAACATCGAAATCTACACCCAACTTTCAGTTGAAAAATAATTTTGTTGCATATCTCTTTGATGAAATCCGTTATGAACTGAATGGTATTGAAATTGATCATACAAGATATTTGGGAGCCACCAGTACCATAAAAAATTTGGTTTCTTTATCACCTACGGAAAGCGTTGTGTTGCAAAATGCTGGATGGAATAAACTTGATAAAATAGATCTTCAAAATGGAAATTTTAATTTCTATGTACCACTCAAACTTCTTTTAGGATTCGCTGAAGACTACAATAAAGTTTTATTAAATGGTAAACATGAATTGATACTCTTGCGTAATGAGAACGATGAAGATCTTGTACACTCGAATGTTTCCACCGAGAAAGCAAAACTTACAATTTCACTAATATCATGGAGAATTCCACATGTTCAATTATCTGATCATAGTAAATTGAATATGATCAAAATGTTTAATAATGGTGCTGCTATACCAATGGCATTCCGTAGTTGGGATTGTCATATGAATCCACACCTTAATACGGGAACCAATCACATATGGAATGTTAAACTGGCCGCTAATAAATAACGCCCTCGTTTTGTCTTGATTGCCTTTCAACAAGAAAACAAGTTTGTTCATTGTGATCTTACTAACTTAAAAGTACATTTAAACTCAACCTCTTACCCATATGACGATCTTAATATAAAATTCAAAAATGAGCGCTATGCTTATGTTTCAAGCTACTGCATGAAACAACCCCAACCTCTTCTAACAGGTCAAGAGTTTAAAAATAACGCTCCATTTAGTGTAGTTGATGTCAGTCACCAAAACGAAACGCTCAATACCGGACCAATCGACATAAAAATTGAATTTGAAACAGCAACAAATATTCCAGCAAAAACATCAGCTTACTGCGTCCTTATTCATGACCGCGTAATAGAATACATACCAATAAAAAATCAAGTCCGGAAGGTCTTATAAATTAGATAACATGGATGGTGATATTGTTTTTGTAGACTTGCAAGGTTTCAAAAATAATTCAAATGACTTCATCGCAAAAGAACTAGCTGTAGTTTTCAGCAACAAGGAACGGTTCAATTTCATCATAAAACCTCCTTTTGATTTCGCATGTTTATCAGCCAAAAAACAGAGAGAAGCAGTTTGGTTAACAAAAAACTATCATCATATTAACTGGAATGATGGATCAGTCTCATTTCAAAGCGTTTGCAAGTGTTTAAAATCGAATATAAGAAATTCACAAATATATGTTAAGGGGGGAGAGAAGAAAAAATGGCTGGAAAAAATTATTCATCAAACAGTTTATAACATTGAAGACATTGGCTGCATTAATTTCAAACAAATGGAAACTAAGCATTCCACATATCTCTATTGTAGCTATCACGACTATGGTGTTTGTGCCTTAAGGAATGCAATTTTACTTAAAAATGAAAGTATTAACAAACTTTTAAATAAATGCTTATAAAAATTAAAATAAATGTCTTTTTATTTCAAACAAAAAACCTACATACATATTTATTTTTTCAGAGAACACACAAACAAACATACACAATGGTTCATTCATTCATTCAAATGGTCAAGGGAATATTTGGGCACAAAGAATAAACGCTTATTTATTGTTTGTATGTATATGCGTAAATGAAATAAATTTGTAGATATTTATGTACGCATGAATATGTACACCTTATCACATTTTATACTGACCAGGAAAGCAAGAAAGCGGACTGTCATACAGACTCACCAATCGTCACACACACAGACTGTCTGACAGCCAGACATTCCAACCGCCACTCAGAACACAAAAAACACACACACTTAAACATAGCATAAATATTCATATTCTACAAAATACAGAAATCGCACCACCATCCAGATCCCCAAATAAAATCCATCGATGATCGTCATGTATAAAATAAACAATACATCAGTTTCAATATTTATGCAATAGTAATTATTTTTTCACAACATCTTCAAGATCAGAATAATCAAATTATTCCTCCAGACTCAAGCATTGCAAGCAAAAAAGTAAAAAAACAACACTGAATTGCTAGACGACAAATCTTAAGTAAACACACCAAATTTTAATAAGCAAAAAAATAAAAGAAGAAATCTCACTCCAGCAAGAAGGAAAGAACCACAAACATTAAGGGTATCCATATATAACTACTACACTTTTTAAATAGTGTAATTCCTAAAAATGCTTCTAAATTTTTTTATTCACCAGGCGTACACAGTGTAAATGGACAGACAGAAATTCCCACGCTCACATACCGACGGACATGTATTCTCAAGGTCACATATGGACAGACACAAATTCCCACGCTAACATACCGACGGACATGTATTCTCAAGATCACATATGGACAGACACAAAATCCCACGCTCACATACCGACGGACATGTATTCTCAAGGTCACATATGGACAGACACAAATTCCCACGCCTACCCCAACATTTTATTTAAAAAAAAAAACAACAATGTGAACGCCCCTATTAAACCGTGGGAAAAAATACACACACGAACACACACAAAATGAAATTTGAGAATTTTGTGAAATTTGGGAATTTTGGCAATTAAAATTGAAAAATTTCAAATTTAATTGCTGAAATTTAATATTTTTAATGGTCCCAGCACATACAGTTCCCTACTACTAGTGGTGATAAACACAATATACACATGAGCACTGAAGATGAAAGTGTAGCGACTTTCGAAAACAGCTGTTCTGCTCTGCTGTGTAAGTTGAATAAAACTGATGTTGACTTCCTTTGTGCCTAGGAATATTTATCATCATGTCTTTCTGAGATTTTAACTAAATTAGAACAATTAGCCTATAAAAATATTAATATAGCGAAATTTTTTGTCCTTTACATTCAATTTTAAAAATATTGTATTAGGGATAAGATCAATGGATTTTTAAATATTTACTTCAGAAAATGTTTATGCAAAAGTAAACTGTGTTTGAAATGATTACAAAATTAATAACTTTGAAAATATAGAATTCGTAACGGATAGAGGTGCAAACATTGTTAAAGATCTTTAAAATAATACACGTATTAATTGTGCAAATCATATGCTTAATAATGTCATAAAATCTGCCTTTAATAATGCTACAGAATTACAGACTATGTTAGAAGGTTGGAAAAAACCAGTTAAATATAAAAAAAGTAATATAAAGCTTATGCTGACAACGTCATTGAAAAACGTTAGCATGATTCGCTGGAGTTCTCGCCTTAATTTGTTTAAATCGATTTCGAACAACTGGGTTGCAATTGAAGAAATTCTAAGGAAAAAAGCAGAAGTAAATAAAACTGATGTACTTACTTTCTCTATGCTATTAGAATTAGTCGAGCTTTTTTAAAACTTTGACAAAATAAGAAAATAACTGCAGGATACAATTTAAGTGACAATTAATTATATTTATTTGTCAGTTAACAGTCTTAAAACTTTATGTTCAATTAAATCCTCCGATTCTTCGACCATAGCCAAATTTAAGGAAGAAATAGATACAAAATGGATTTCTAATGCAAGCGTTTACCAATATGCGGCTTGTTGATTGGCAACCCTACCTTCGTACTATCAAAAAGTGAAATAATATTTGTTTTTTTAATAAGTTTATTATATTATAAAAAAAGTAAATATTCCTGTGTTTAAATATCTGCACCACATCCGTAAAGTACTGCATTTATTGCTGCCGTTTGTCGTTATTGGAGAAATTTAGTTTTGTACACAATACGTTGCAAGCTTTTGTGAACTGCTGCCATCTGCCCATCTACTTTTGTATTTAAAACAAGGTGTGAACCTTAAATTTTAAAATATTTACTTTTAATAACTGCACATATTACACTGCTCTGAAAAAAATAACTTTTTGTAGCTTCTTTAAATATAACTATGTGTTCTGTATGGATTTTGATGCGTTAAACTCGAATCTGTTTTCGGTTTTTTTCCATCAGGTCCAGATTTTTTTTTATCGGCGTGGCAATTTTTTGCCCCTAAATTTGCCAGGTACGTAGACATATTTTACCCTAACTCGGGAACGAGTCATCCGATTTTAAAAAGTAAGACACCAGAAGATGTGTAAAAAATTTTTTTTTATTTTTATTTTAGTAACACACAGTTTTTCTTTATCTCCTATCGTTTTGGAAATATTCAGAAATTAATCGAGAAAAAACATTTTTTTTCGTGCAAAATTCTTAATTTTTTTCAGATTAAAAAAAAAATTAAAAAAAATTTTAAGCAAATATTCAACACTTTGCACATTTATCTAATAGTTACAGATCTTAGAAATAAAAAAAGCTATAAACCATAAAAATCGATTATAAAATTTATATATTATTTTCAATTTACCGCAGGTACCCAATGTTGTAATGCTACCAACCTTTCATATGCGTGACGATAGCATTTCGTTAGGTGAACTAAAGTACAACGGTATTTTGCATGGTTCTTGGATTTAAAAGTTATAATATAGTATTTTTCACTAACCTATAATTCTAAATCGAGAAAATTAGAGTAGATTTTAATATTTATTGCAGCAGTGTATGTGGAAATTGATGCACAATAAGTGAGTCAGTTTTAATTTGATATCGTGCGGTAAAAGTCGGCAACAGTAAATATATTTCTTATTGTACGGTAATATTATTTCCGATCCATTTAGCTGTGATGTTGGAGTTAAACAAGGCTGCATTTTGAGTGCTCTTCTGTTCTCATTGTATATGAATGATTTGGTAGATGCTTTTCCCGGTAGTGTCAATGTTGCTAATACAACAATAAAAGTATTGCTTTACACTGATGGCATTACTGCATTATCAGAATCTCTAGTCATTAAATTGATGCTTGGATAATGAAAGCATTGAAATACATAACAACTGTAATTATTTGGGTTTGGGCAGCCTCTAGTAGGGTCACCCATGCCAGAGGGCCCCAGCAACAAGCCGACAACGAACAGACATTAGTCATTTTAAGATGGATTTCTAACGAAGTGTTCCAATAATTGAGAGAAAATCAGCAGCACAAAACGAACGGTTTTATCACATATATCACGTCTATTTGACCCAGCTGGTTGGTTAGCGCCAATTGTTATTTCTGCTAAGATTATTATGCAGCAAATAGGGCAAGATGGTACAGCTTGAGATGAATGTCTAACCCCACACACACACTAGGTGGAACAAATTTTAAAGTATTGTGATGATATTGAGCGAATTCGTATTCCGTATTAATGGCTAAAACTAGAGTAGCGCCAATCAAGGTTGTCTCTTTGCCTAAGTTGGAACTTTTTATCCACAGTTTAACAATACACTTAAACTTACAAGAATATAAAACCTATTTTTTGGACAGATTGGTCAATAGTTTTAGCATGGCTAAACAAGCCACCCAACTCATGGAAACCCTTTGTGGCAAACAGAGTTACTACGGTTCTGGATACAGTAGGCGTTGACCACTGAAATCATGTTGCGTAACTCGAAAACCCTGCTGACGTTGCTAGCTGAGGATGTAATGCTGAAGAGTTGAAGTAAGATAAATTATGGTGGAACGGACCCGTCTGGCCATTTTGAATCCCCTACTTAGAGTAATAACCCCTTGGAAAAAAATTGATACTTACCCGCACAATTTGCTAAGATTTTCTAAATTATCAAAAGCTTAATTATCTTGTGTATATCGGTTTATTGATCGAACATCATGTACTCGAACTCAGACAAGTCAAAGTTAAAGGATTATGTTGAACAACAAAGAAAGAATTGAAGGATTCATAACCCACCCTAGTATTGATCTTGGTGCGAGTGAAATTAAATTATCTCTTGGTAAACTAATCATTCAATGCCAATCAACATATTTTGAGGAAGATTACACTTACCTGAAAAGAAAACACCCACTCTTAAAAAAAGAAAAACTTACTCATTCTAACCAATTTCTTAGATTCTGACAATATGATGCGTGCCAAGCGCCGACTGGCTATCTCAACTAGTTTATCGTATTCTGAAAGACACCCAGTATTATTACCCTATGCATGCCAATTATCAAAACTCCACACCCTACAAGTGCATATGGTGACTTTACCATATTTTTTTCAAAGCGGGATGCCCTGTTGCCAATTACTCTGACAATGGGAAAAATTTTGTTAGAGCAAAGCAACTGCTGAAAAAGGAACGAGAGGAGTTCTTGCAGCAACTCAAAGGATCTGTATTATCTGCTAAGAGTTTCAACAATTTTACGAGGCACTTTATACAGCCAGGAGCTTTACACATGGGAGGTATATGGGAATCTGGCGTAAAAGGCTTCGAATCTCACTTAAAATAGCTGAACACTTTGACGTATACGTTTGAGGAGTTGGGAAAAATCTTAGCCTGAATTGAAGGATTCCTTAATTCAAAACTCTTAAGCCCTTCAAGTGAAGACCCGCAAGTTCCCAGCTCTTTAACCCTAGGTCATTTTTAGATAGGATTACCCATACTCACCCCTGCAGAACCTGACTGAAGTAGTAAAAATATTACTCTAGTCAATAGGCATCAGTATCCTAACTATTGCATATGATGGAAAGATGAATATCTGAAAGAGTTGCACAGATGATACAAGTGGCAACACCCTAAACGACAAGTTGAAGTTGATGACATTGTGATTATTCGACAGAACAACTTACCCCCTAAAGAATGGCTACTGGGACGTATTGATAATACCTACCCTGGTTCAGACAGAAGAAATCGTGAAACTCTAGCTCACTTGTACAAATTTCATACACAACGGTATGATCACTGTTTCGTCATATGGGCCAATGTCAAGTTAAATTACGATAATTATTTACCCAAAATTGAAGTTTGTTCAATGATCTATCCCTTATATATGAAACTTGTCACAACTCATTTCCTCTTTTATTCAATTACATACTGGTACTGGTGCTAACTGCGGAAATTTACGTGGGGACCGACATATTAAGGTCACAGTGAAAATGGTCCACAATGTAAAACATCTATGTATTTCGTTTTTTTCTTTTTCAGTTTACTCTCTGTTATTGAAACTAACAAAGTTTAAATCGATTCCTTCTATTGCTTATTTAAACATTTTAAGATGGGTGTCACACAACAATCGAGCTTCTAAATTTATTCATCGAACATTATAAAAGTGGAAAAAGTCAAAGACAAATTACTCAAATTGTTAACAAATTCAGAACAACAGTGGAAAAAATCATTCACCGTTTTGAAAACGAAGGTCGAGTCATAAATAAGCGGAAAATTGGCCCAAAAAAGATATTCAGCGAACGTCAAGAAAAGTTGATAGTCAATAAAATCAAAATAAATTCAAGACTGAGGGCTCCGAATCTGCGGGATATGGTTCAAAAGCACTTCAGTATTAGCTGTAACGCCGATACGATTCGAAGAGTGCTGCGTAAGAAAGGACTGAATGACAGAAAAGCACGTAAGAAGCCCTGTGTAAGTGCGAAGAATAAAAACATTTTATTGCAGTTTGCTCACAGCTATGTTGGGAAAGATTTTTCATTCTGGCAGAACGTCTTATTGACGGATGAGAGAAAATATTACCTTTTTGGTTCAGATGAAAGGCTAAACGTTTGGAGAAAACCTTCTAGATGAACCCACAGAATCTGCGCCCAATAATTACACATGGCGGTGGTCATGTGATGGTTTGGTGTGCATGTTCAGCTGCTGGTGTTGGTGAACTCCAATTTGTTGAATAGAATGTGGAAAAAATCCAATATTTAAACATTTTAAAAATAAATTTAAAAAAAAGTGTGAAAAAGCTAGGAATAGGTGACACCTTTCATCTTTATCAGGACAATGATCCAAACAAACAGCCGGAATAGTTATAAAATGGCTTCTGTATCATTGTCCCAGAGTAATAAAAACGCCTCCCCAATCCCCAACCCCCAGACCTCAATATTATTGCAAATCTGTGGCAGAAACTCGAAGCTGCGATCCGAAAACATGGGATTTCCAAAAAAAATTACTTAAAAGCTGCGCTTGTAAGCTCATGGAATAAAATTACTCCGGAATATACAAGAAAACTAGTGGCATTTATTCCAAATCACCTAAAGTCAGTAATTCTTCAAAAAGTATATCCTGCAAAATATTAAAAATCGGTTTTCATTTTCATTGTGATATGAAATATTCTCTAATTTTAATTATATGCTAATTCTTTTTTCCCAAAATCTTATTGAAAAATTTAAATGCTCAGTTGAGGGGTTTTAGCTAGTTCCTATGCGTATTTCACTGGAGCTAATGCAGATCAACATTTCTTAGAATAACTAAAGACATTTATTTCATACTTCCACTTTACTAAGTGAGAAGCTTTCTCCTTTTTCTTTTAATCTAAGCTCTTATGTCAAATATAAATTAATTTATTTATTTTTATGTAAGTAAACCCACTAATATAACCTTTATTTCTTTGAGTTTGTATTTATTTGTTATAGCTTTTACAAGTTAAAGTAAATGACTTTAATTGGACCAATTTTACGGTGACTATGTATACATATATATATATATATATATATATATATATATAAATATATACATATATATATATATATATATATATATATATATACAGATATATACGTATATATATATATATATATATATATATATATATATATATATATACATATATATATATATATATATATATATATATATATATGTATGTATGTATATATATATATATATATATATATATATATATATATACATATATATATATATATATATATATATATATATATATATGTATATATATGTATATATATATATAGGTTAGGTTAGGTTAGATCGACAAGATGGGCATAAGCTATCCCGATCCGCTCAGGATTACACTTAAGCCTCATAGATCTGCTGGGCGCTTTATTATAAGGAGTTCCCATTCTATCATAGGGAGCCTCCACTAGTACCATGAAAACCTTTGATTTTATTACGTTAGGAATCTAGTTTCTTCAATGAATCTTCTTAAGTTCCTCTAATAAGAAACTCCGAGAAATTCCATCTCCTGTATAATCTCTTGATTAAACGTTTGTCTGCTGACTTGGCTAAAAGCTGAACAGTAGTGCTCCAGTGTCTCGTCCTTTTCCTGACAAGCCCTGCATGTTATGTTGTCACCGATACCTATTCGTACTAGGTGATTCCTTAACTCTGTATCCTGTTATTAAATAAACAAATCTCCATAGTGCGAGCATACTCAATGTTAGGATCTCCTTTGTCCTGTTACCATCTGGGCCCCCCCGTAGAATTCTAGTCACCCTACCAACGGGTGAATGCTGCCAATTGCTTGTATGCAACTCGATAGCCAAGTGTTTCAGTTCGATCTTAAAAACCTGAAATGGCTTTGGATCGTCTAGTGTAATGTTCGCCCATAAATCCTAGCCTATCTGCCTCAGCATTTCCAGTATTCCTTGATGTCCTGGAATCCATATTATCTATATACTACCACAGTGCATGTATGAGTTAATCTTATCCAAGCATTGTAGTACACACCGAGATTGAACCGCAGGATTCCTCAGGGCCTCGATGACTCTCCTACTATCCATGAATATACGAACCGATAGTCTGTTATCGATTTCCTTTAGCTATTTTATCCCTTCCGTAGTAGCCACGTTCTCGCTTTGAAAGTTATGATCCACGTCATAGAAACCTCCACCCGATCGATCACCAATTTTCGACCCGTCCGTGTACAGGTTAGTGATGGGGTTCATTATACTTGCATTCTCCCATTCCATACCTTTCGACATTATGGTCGTGCAGTGTGATTTTACATATCTAATAGGAATTCTATTGCAGCCAGAGCTGCTTCGTATTTAACCTGTATATCAATAGGCAGTATTGATAAAATATTTTCCATCGTCTTAGTTGATGTGGTTCTTATTGCGATACACTGCCTTTGTATTCTTTGAAGATGTTTAATATTAACCTTCTTTTCCAACGTCATCCGCCATACTAACGAGGCGTACGCCGCAATTGGTCTTACCACACACGTATAGAGCCAGTGTGCCCTCTTTGGGCTCATTCCCCGTTTGAAACCATTGCCCTTCTGCAATAGATCCTGACTCTTTGGGTCCTGATTACCCTACTTTCTGTATGGTCTTTCCAGGATAATCTCCAGTCGAGTATCACTCCTACTAACTTGTGTTGTCCTATTTCGAAAAACCGGTGATTCCAAATGTGCAATCCTCCCTTTTCCTGTAAACATACAAATTTCCGTCTTCTCTGGGTTAACATTGAGACCCCTTTCTGTAGCCCAGTTATCAGCTAAATTTAGGCGATATATTGCCTTTTAACAAAGAACCATAGGATTGTTTCCCCTTATCAATATCGCTACATAATCTGCATAGCAGACGGGAGCAAATCCTTCCTGGGATAATGTTTTCAGTAAGGTATTTATGGTCAGCACCCACATTAAGAGAGATAGTATTCCCCCTTGGGCCTTTCGTAACATACGTTTCCTCCTATTCTTGTGTCGTTAACATCGCAACTTATCTTCCTGTTCCTAAGCATATGACTGATCCATGCAGTCAATCTCTGGTCCATGCCAAAATTACCTAGCGAGTCAATAATGCTCGGGGTCGATATATTGCTGAAAGCCCTTCTATATCGATAAATACAGTCGTGGTGTACATACTTAAATCGAAGGTTCTCTCTATATGATACAAAACTTCCTGTATGGCTGTCTCAACAGACCTGCCCCTAATATAAGTGTGTTGCTTTAATTTCAGTATACTGTGCGGTATGGTTTCCTTCAGCATTGTGTCCACAATTCGTTCCAACATTTTTAGTAAGAATGAAGTTAGGCTAATCGGTCTGTAAGACTTCGGATCTGCATAGCTTTACCTGCCTGGTTTTGGAATGAAGACAACTGTAGCCTCTCTCCATCCCAGGGGAGTATATGCATTAGTAAGACATATTGTAAATATATATTCGCCCACCTATCCTCTATTAGGTCCATAATTTTCTGAAGAAGAGGCGGGAATATGCCGTCAGGCCCTGCTGCCTTAAGGGCGAAAACCTCTTCAATGCTCTACATACCATTTGAGTATCTATTATTATCCTTGGATTGTCTATATTTGTCGGGGGTTCGCCACTTCCGGACGGACGGCTCTCCAGCCCTGTACGAAAGTTTTCCTCCATAAGAAATCCTAATAACTCCTCCATTGTCTCTGCCCTCTTGCCATCAGAATCGACAAGTGTCCCAGGTTGAGTGTAGGTTTTCGACAGAAATTTCGTTATTTTGGAAGCTTCACTAACGCTGTCTACCTATTCGCAGAAAAGCTTGCAGGATTTGCGCTTGGCGTCCCTTATTTTCTTATTTTAAACGTTAAGTTTACTTTTATATTCTTCCCAGTATATATCGAGTCCTACTGTCCCTATTAAAGAAACTTCTTGTTTCTCTCCTGAGACTTATAAGTTGACCCGTCATCCAGGGTTTTTCGTTTGGGTTTCGCCTATTTCTGTCCTCAAAGGATTCCCTAACATCAGTACTCAGTCTATTTATTTCTGAATCTATGCACCCTACATCTACTGGTGGTGGACAGTTCTCGAGTTTGTTCTGTAAACTAGACCTAAATCTTGAATAGTCCGTCTCAGCCCTATTCCTAACTGTTATGAGTTTAGGATCAGGATGGTCTAAGGTCATGAAAATAGAGCGATGATCCGGAAAGGAATGCAATTCCGATACGTGCCAATCGCTTATTTCATCAATTAAGTTTTCTGAACATATAGTGATGTCAATAACCTCTTCCCTATTTCTGTTAATGAAAGTTGGTTCATTCCCAGTATTTACTGTGAAGAGGTTATTTGCCATTAAATATTAAAATAACGCATCACCTCTATTGTTGCAATTAGTGCTAGCTCAAGAGAGATGATGCGAGATGGCATCGCAGCCTATTAAGATATTCCTACCTTTATTTCTGGCGGAAGATATGATGCACCTCAATTTCGATATTAGTAGAAGTGTCGAGGTATCCGGTAAATTCACTGAAGCCATCGGTATGTTTCAACTGCCATATACTATAGTTGTGGCGTCTAGTGTTAATAAATCTGGGGAAAAAATAAAGTTTAGTCCTTTATGACCTAGTATGCATTCCCTGGGTCTAGCCCTTTTTCTTTAGGCTACGCCTAATTCTCTTTGGCAATCTCAGTCTGGCCTAGTAACCAGCCAATGGTAGTCTTCCCGACTTTGAAATATACGGCCGAGGTGACAAAGAAGGCTTTCCGTTTTCGTTCTTCGAGATAAGCTATGGACGCTTTGTCCAGACCCACCAAGACCAAAGAACCCTCCTCTGCCTTCTCACGGTGGAAGATTTTCCACTTGCTCGCATCGAGGCCTTTGTTTTGTTTGCTAATGATCCTTGTTTTGGCCTCGTTTTTCAGGCTTTCACCCCATCTTTTTATATGATATGATGCCTTTGTTGGGGGCTGAGATTTCATTCTTCTTCACAAGCGAGAGTCTTCCACCTTCCCATTGTACCTTAATGCTGTTTATTCGGTTTCGTAGTATCTCCACACAGGAGCTAGCCTCCAGTTGCAAAAACATTACGTCCCGAACAAGTTTGCTGCTTTCAATGAGAATTTGTGGAGCATCCTTATCAGCTGATAATATGTACTTTACAATACATTCGTTTATGGCACTTTCCACCTCCTAGTGGTAGTGCTCTAGAATTTTGCTGATGGATTCCTGGAATCAAACACAGCATAGCTCAGCTCTTCTTCCAGTTTCCTGTGCTCCACATTGGCATACGTGAGCAGTGATTTGGAAGCTTTCGGAGCTCCTCCAGTCACTGAAGATTTTCCTGACGCCAACGCTTGTTTGGAGGTACTAGCGCACGATGTGGTCCCTACTCTTTTTGAGCCCTCCGAAGAGTTCTGCTTAGGAAGTTTTGACCCGCTACACTCCCTCCCTGTGGGGAGCTTTTTAACTTAAATTTCTTTCAGTGGCCAGCAGTGTTCTGATCCTCCGGCGAGCGAATTCTCTTGCCCTTCTGCGTGGAGATGGGTGTAGAGGCTTCACCTTCCTTTGAAGCATCCTGCTGCTTCCTCTATTTCCATTTTGCCGCTTTCTGCCATTAAGCGCCTGAAAAATTCCTCCTTCTCGTGGTGAGTTTGGCTATGCTAGCACTTACTTCCTCGACCATCCTATCTACTTCTTTTATGTTTTTTTGGATGGGAAGAATCGCCCGTCTTTTGTGACTGAGGATTGGCACCGATTCTACCTCTCCTAGGCTTCTTGTGGCTTTAGCAACAGCGGAGGCCAAGTTGCTTACACCCGAAGTTGTTTTTTCCTTACAGTCGCTTGCTGACGACGACTCGGGGCCTGCTTGCTTATCACCAATAGCCACCGGTACTAAGTTGTTTCGGCTCTGCACCGTAACTTTTATTTCTTTTAGGTTTGTTGCCTTAATTAGTTATTTTCGGATACCACCATAGGTTGGTTTTGGTTGGTCCGCGAGGAATTACATGAATCCTTTAGGTCCAGGGTAATGCGGACGATCAACATCACGGGTGTGCTGAAATCCTGTTCACTGATGTGTCCGATTGCTCAACCCATCTTGAGAGGACAATTACCCACCGTACTCCAATCCCCTATCCGCCACCCGGGTACGCGTGCGATAGGAGAAAATCTAAGCAAACGTCTCGACACACACACATATATATATATATATATATATACATTAGGGTGGACCTTGTGTCGATATTTTGGTAGATGAGGGCTCTATTCCGTGCCTTTTTGAAAAAAAATGACAATGCCGAAAAAAAAAATTAAAAAAAAAAAATAAGGGGTTGCGCACGAGCCGAGAAAAAGGTCCACTTTGCCAAAATTAGGGGGGAAATTGCCATAGGTCATCAGGGGTCACCCGTAGGGGGGAAGAATGTATGGCCGACCCCCATTAACTTTTTACCGCCAACATTTTCCCCCAAGACACTCACCCCCTAGCTCCTCCCCTTAGGGGGGTCACCATACAAAAATGGAGGTTGCTCAGTATTTTCGAAAAACACCATAGGTCATCAGGGGTCACCCCTAGGGGGGCAAAATATATGACCGACCCCCATTAACTTTTCATCCCCAACATCTTTTCCGAACAAACTTACCCTCTATCTCTACTCCTTGAGGGACTCCCCATACAAAAATAAAAGAAGCTGTAATTGAGTAGTACTACTAAGCACTTTTAATATAATATAGTCAAATTAACATATTTTTGTTCGCTGATGGGTATTTCTTGCGGTAAGAATCGATAACATGTAGTAAATACTGTTTCTCTTCTTCGCCTTGACACAGTATTCTATTATAATCTTGTATCATTTTTACTCCTCTTTCGGCAGTGTCGTTCACAACGCGCAAGTTATTTACAATTCTACGACCTTCTTGATAGTCTGCGCGAGATTTCCAGGTTGCTGGATTTGCTAGAATGAAATCTTGCGATATTCCAAATCGTACAAATAAATTTTTGGTATTATGAGAGACGAAGTTGCTCAAGTCTTTAGCCAAGAATTCCTCATTCACATCTTTGAATTTCACCTCGATTTTTTTAACGCTGGTGCTTTTGATTACGACGCGAGGAGCTGGGGGAACCGGGTCGTCTTCTTCATCTTCTTCGTCTTCTTCACCTTCGTCATTCTCATTTCCTAGCAATGCTTGGGCCATTTTGGCCTTCAACTCATTTGAAACCTTGTCATCGAAAAAGGCAAGGGCTATGTGCTCATCGGCGAGATACCATAGGTGACCGATAACTTTCTTTATCATTACCCGAGATAAATCCTGGTCAACGGACTTGTACTCGACGATGTCCTTCAAAAACTTCCAATCTTGATTCGGCGCCTCAGCTGCTCGAGAAGAACCAAACCATGCCTTGACGTAAAGTCGCACCACAAAAATACAAACGTGTCGAATACCATTCAATTCACATACAGATAAGTGAAAAGTTCTCCGAAACAAAAACATCTTGAGGCTGTAAATGGCTTTTGCCATCCATCGAGCATGGGAAACGGGTCCTGGAGCTCGGAAATGGTAATTCTCAGGTTTTTCACCCAGAAACAAAAGAATTAATTGTAGCATTTCTTTGTAGTCATCGCGAGGGTGTTTCTCCTTCAATTGATCTAAGCAAAACTCCTTTATGCCGACTTGCATTGCCACAGGAATTTTTCTGACGACTTAATCGTCTATCAAGCCAGAATGGAATGGTTTAACCTTTACAGCGTCCCATTCCTGTTTGAAACGGTCAAAGCAAGGAACGCCTGGTGCACTGGTCTTTCCCATTTTTGTCTCAAAAACTTCCCTTAGCACCAGTTCGTATACGTGGTGTCTGCAAGGTAAATATAAGATTTCTCTCTCCAACAGCCGCTCAAGAGTAACTGCGGCTCCGGAGAATGGGCCACTGTTCGTTGATGTCGTGTCGAAAGAAAGTCCTTGTATTCGATGTGTCATATTCCAAGATGCCAACAGTTGATAAACGGCATGTGCTATTCTGCGGCCTTTTCTTTTCCCATCTTCTACTTTGGGAACTCCAAGAATTTGTTCTTTTTCTCCGTACGAGACAATTACCGGTAGACGGTCTACCTTCTTTGCACCCACAAAATCCAAAAGCATTTTGCCATCCCAATGGACTACGAAGGATTTAGCTGCGACAAGCTGGAGATAAATGAAACGCGTTGAAGAATAAGAATTCTGAATGAGAGCAAATAAATCTATGCGATCTTACTTCTGGATTGTCTTTCACATAACCCAGCATGTTCTCTCGATTTGAACGCCGACATCTCCGAAGCGACGTACGGTTTATTGTGTATTGTTGAGGATCGCGTCCAAATGCTTCTGCCGCCGCTATCATAATGCCGACCGCGTCTCGGTCAGTCACTTTGCACTTGTCCAAAGCTGATAGGACTCGTTCAGTAAAACATTGTTTGTAACCTCTTATGTCACCAACATTTGATGGGCCAGCTTCTGCCGGGAAGTTTTCGTCCTGTCTCCCATTATCATCGCTTGAATCACTGCTTGAAAATTTAACCACTGCAATTGAAAGAATTTCATTTGAATATAAACATTGGACGAACACACAAAGCGCGAAATAACTTACCGCCTTTAGCGAACTGATCTCTACTAGATTCCGTTGCGCGTTTGCGTCGCAACTCTTCTTGTTCTTCGCGCTCAGCTTTTCTTTTCCTCGTTCGAGTATCAGTAGCGTCCACACCTCCCATAGTTCCTGGCCGGCCATCTTCTCTTTGCTTTAGCAGAAACTCAATGTCTTCGGTATTTGTCATTTTCTCAAGGGCGTTGGCGTGTGCGATGTCGAAAAGATTATCCAAGCTATCAGAAAACTTATTCTCTTTTTCTCTAGTGGACTCAGTCTTTCTGTGAGATGACTTTCTTAAAGCATCCCACTCATCGTGCAGCGCAGCTATTTTTCTTGTAACATCTCCTCTGGCTTTCGTCGGAATAGCTGCTTGGCGCCAAAAAATCATCACTGCGTCCGCGACTATAACCGCACTATTTTTCTTCGACATGTTTCGTTTGCGAATGTTGAAGAAATGCATTCTTAGCACTTGCTTCTTCGACGGTAATTTGTTCCCCGTAATATTCATGCTTGGATAACCAATCAAAAAAATATCGTCGCGCGATCTAAGTTGTGTTGTCATCTTAACTTTGGTGGAATATTGGTGGAATTTCTGTAAAAAAATCAAAAAAATCTCGATATTGTGCAACTGTAAATACATAGATTTTCAGTATTTTTGTATGGGGAGTCCCTCAAGGAGTAGAGATAGAGGGTAAGTTTGTTCAGAAAAGATGTTGGGGATGAAAAGTTAATGGGGGTCGGTCATATATTTTGCCCCCCTAGGGGTGACCCCTGATGACCTATGGTTTTTCGAAAATACTGAGCAACCTCCATTTTTGTATGGTGACCCCCCTAAGGGGAGGAGCTAGGGGGTGGGTGTCTTGGGGGAAAATGTTGGCGGTAAAAAGTTAATGGGGGTCGGCCATACATTCTTCCCCCCTACGGGTGACCCCTGATGACCTATGGCAATTTCCACCCTAATTTTGGCAAAGTGGACCTTTTTCTCGGCTCGTCCGCAACCCCTAATTTTTTTTTTTTTAATTTTTTTTTTCGGCATTGTCATTTTTTTTCAAAAAGGCACGGAATAGAGCCCTCATCTACCAAAATATCGCAAAAATTTCATTTCAAGGTCCACCTTAATATACATATATATATATATATATGTGTGCATATATATATATATGTATATATATATATATATATATATATATATATATGTGTATATATATGTATATATATATATGTATATATATATATATATATATATATATATATATATATTTATACATATATGTATACATATCATAGTGTAGCTTCAAATGGATCGAATGGGCTTTCAAACCATTCATTTGTTTTTTAAATCAAATCATAATTTGTTTTTTTTTTAGGTATATGAAATATTTTTCGAAACAAAATAGACACCAAACAAATCAAACACAAAAAAAGAGGGAAAAAAATTTTGAGTTAAAAAGCAACTCGTCAATATTCATATTCTATTCATAACTGGTTATGTTTCACAAAACGAAATGTTTTGTGAATCAACACTAAAAATTTTTAACAAAAAAATAACTCATACATATATTTATATACATATATTTATGTTTATATACATACATACATTATAATTTTAATATATTTTTCACTCAAAATAATTTTTATTATAAACAATAGTTATTCTTACTTATAAATTTTTTTCCAACTAAAGAACGACTGACAATTGTCAATTCTATGTTTCGAGTTTTTTTAGAATCATTTTTGTTTTCTTATTAAAACATTCAAATGTAAAAAACATTCGAAAAAAAGGAATCAAACATTGTTTCGTTTCTATGTTTCTATTTGTTTTCGGATGGTCTCGTTATATCAAACCTGTTTGATTCTATTCATTCTATTGCGTTTGTTTTAAATTTTTGTTTTGAATTATTCCACAATTTTCATGAAACATCAAACCATTTGAAGTCTACTGCCATTCGTTGCAACAGAATGATACAGATATCTATATATATATATATATATATATATATATATATATATATGTATATATATATATATATATATATATATATATATTTATATATACATATATATATATATATATATATATATATATATATATACATATGCTTATATATATATATATATATATATATATATATATATATATATATGTATATATATATGTATATTTTTATATATATAAATATATATATATATATATATATATATATATATGTATATATATATATATATATATATATATATATATGTATATATATATATATATATATATATATATATATATATATATGTATATGTTAACACATACAATAGCCCTTTTTTGCATTAATAATTTAATAAATAATTGTGTTTGGTTTTTGTTTAGTAATGATAACAATAAAAGGTTCACTGAACGTAAGTTGTAATTCAATACACCTTTTCATGGCTAGCCAAAATTTCATTCAAAATGTACAATGGTACATTTTATTTACTCCAAGTTATTTTGCATACACGCATTTTTCTCTAAAAACTTTTACTTAGCTTTAAGGTGCAATTTCATTGAACTCAGAATGAATGCTGACACAGTTTTGCTAATTTAATTTATTTTGATGTTTTATTACCATTTCGATTTGTATATACATATATATGCAATGAAATATTGATTGATAATGCAGAATAAAGTTAAACAATAAGAAGCACGGTTCAAGTACCGGTGATTCATTAAATTTATTGTTTTCATTACTCAACCGGAATCTCGGTTCAAGTGCCGACGCTTCACACGCAAATACATTAAGAACTTTAATTCTCAAACACGAGTCACGGTTTGAGTGCCGTCGACTCACTCTCTGTTATATACAATCAAGTATTAACATTTGGTGACCCCGACGTGATTCTTCATCAACGCAATGGAAGAATTAGTGCGCAGCCAGCGCCACTTAGGAGCGCAGATTGAAGCACTCGTAAGGAACTTTTCAAAAGATTCAAAGGATCGAAAAACACCTGAATATTTCGTTAAACGTTTGGCCGCTTTGACAGAGCTCGCAGATGAATTCCACAAAAATCATGAAGTGATCAGGGCAATGGAGGACGAGTCCCTGGATGACGACTACATTGTACAAGAATACTACGACAAAATCACTCAAATCATAGTGAAGTATACAAACTTGTTTGAACAAGGAACGAAGCTGTTGACATTAAATGGCGAAGCACATACGTCACGCAACCAGCAGCAACAAGATTTAACCCAACAATCGGCATCACCCGAAATCCGAAAAATCCTTCGGAATCAACGAGCATTAATGAAGGCGGTCACCTGAAATATTGACGAAATATTTGCGCAACGACAACATGAATACCATTCGTCATACTACAATATTAAGGCGAATATCATCGGAAAATACATGATGGACCTAGGTACTAATAATACCGCTCTGTGGGCATCAACTAATGATGACAAGATCGAAGTCTACACTATACAAACATTTTATGAGCTCGAAGCAAGGGCAGAAGCAGCCATGATAGAGCTTCAGCAACACATGCAATTAGATCCACCAATTCCTCATCGGCGGCCAACAGCACCAGGAGACATCGACATAACACTTCCCAGAATCACCCTACCTACTTTTGATGGAAACTACCAACGCTGGATGGAGTTCAAGGATATCTTCTCAGAGCTAGTTCACAACATACCCATAAGTGAAGCATAAAAGATGCACTACCTGACAACTTCTTTACAAGGAGAACCAAAAAACCTCATCAAGCACCTGCCCGCAGTAGGAATCAATTATTCTGCGGCCTGGTCACTTATACGACAACAAAAGGCTTCTAGTGCCCACATTACTGAGCAAGCTAATGTCGCAGTCATCCACCAAAGGGGATTCTGCGTCATATATTTAAAATCACTTCATGATGTTACAAAGGAGTTTATTCATGGTCTCAAGGCACAAGGCAAAACAGTACAGCATTGGGACGCCATTTTGGTCCATATATTGCTACAAAAAATGGATGAAGAAACCCAAACTGCGTTCGAGCAAGGTTTAAACGACAACAGGCACCTCATTACCATTGATGAACTACTAACGTATTTGGAGCGAAGATTTCAATCCTTGGAGACACGAAAAAAGGGTGACATATCAACAACGCGAACTTGCGCTTCGATGACAGCATTAGAAACGAGGGAAATTTGCAAAATCTGTAAGAGGGAGACCCATAATATTTATGCCTGCAGAAAATTCACCAATGCCGGGTTAAACCAAAGATAGGAATGGGTAAAGGACTTCCAGCAATGTGTCAACTGCCTAAAACCAGGACATCAAGTCAACGAATGCAAGTCACTACAATGTCGTGAAAATGTACAAAAAATCATAACACATTGCTACATAACCCCAAAGCAAAGGTACCCTACAATAAATCTACTGCACAAGACAAGTCTATCAGGTCCTTCACGGGTGGAAGTAGGTCATGACCAAGTATCTAACAAGGTCAGCCTCCTGACGAATCATGCAGTCAAGAATTCTCATTATATCTTACTGGGAACTGCACGCATAAAACTAGAATCTGCAAATGGGCAGCATATTGAATGTCGAGCTATCTTGGACTCCGGCTCACAAGTGAACCTAATAACAGACCGTGTATGGAAAAAACTGGGTGGCAGATCCAGACAAGTGTGCTTGAGCGTGGAAGGCATTGGAGTGAACAAAACCAAGATGCGCCATCAGACAAGCATTCAGTTTCAGTCAACAATAAATTATTATGTTGCAGAAGTAGACGCCCATATTGTACCAAAAATTTTCTCTGACCAGCCAGTTCATCATTTTAACATTGAGACTTGGAAAATTCCGCAGAATACTCACTTAGCTGACCCAGGATTCAATCAACCAAGTCGAATTGACTGTTTGCTAGGAGCAGAAATTATGTTCGAACTACTTAGAGATGGACAAATTAAATTGGCAGATACTCTTCCGGTACTGCAAAATTCAGTCCTAGGATGGGTAATAGCTGGTAAGGTCGAATCAAACTTCACCGATAGCGCAGTCTGCGGAATATGTACCACAGAGGAATTAGAAGAAGCCGTTTCTCGATTTTGGGAGGCTGAGGATTTCAATCCTTGGAGACACGAAGAAAGGGTGACAGATCAACAACGCGAACTTGCGCTTCGATGACAGCATTAGAAACGAGGGAAATTTGCAAAATCTGTAAGAGGGAGACTCATAAATTTTCTGCCTGCAGAAAATTCAACAATGCCGAGTTAAACCAAAGATGGGAATGGGTAAAGGACAATGAAACCAAGCTGGCACTGTGAGGTGCACTTTCTACAATACACGTTTCGAATGGAAGATGGCAGATTTGTAGTAAAATTCCCTTTGAAAGATCACCCTTCGGTGCTGTCGAAATCCAAAAGCATAGCATACAAAATATTTGAATCAATCGAGCGGCGCTTCAAAACCAATCCAACGCTAAAGGATCAGTATGTCTCATTTATGAGATAATATGAAGCATTAGGTCATATGACAAAAATCAATCCCGAAGACATCAGCTCCCCTCACTATTTTATACCACATCATTGCGTACTACGACCAGAAAGCTCATCAACCAAATTAAGGGTTGTCTTCGACGCATCGGCCCACAGATCATTGGGACTGTCTTTAAATGACATAATGCATAATGGTCCTACTGTTCAGAGCGACCTCTTTGCTATTTTACTACGATTTAGAATGCACAAGTACGTTCTTAAAACTGATGTCTAAAAAATGTACAGAGAGATATGGGTTAACCACGAAGATCGGAATTTACAGCTAATCCTCTGGAGAGAAAATGACAACCAGCCAATCAATGTATATCAACTGAACACAGTAACATATGGCACCAGAGCTGCACCATACCTAGCTACACGCTGTCTTGTCAAACTAGCAGATGACTGTAAGCGACAATTTCCTTATGGAGCGTCATCCCTGCGAAGAGATTTTTATGTCGATGATGGCTTAACAGGAGCTGATTCAATTCATGAAGCCTTAATGATGCAAAAGGAATTAATAACCATTTTAGCAGGAGCAGGAATGAAACTCAAAAAATGGTGTTCAAACAACAAAAACTTGTTGCGTGGAATCGCAACAGAAGTTCAGGAGGTTGATCTCAACTTTGAGTCAAAGGAAACTCAATCAACTAAAACCATGGGACTTCTATGGCTCCCGAAATCGGATGTGTTTTGCATCAAAGTCAATGTTCAAGAACACAAACATACAACGAAACGTACCATGAGCTCCGATTTGGCACACATATATGATCCATTAGGGCTGATTGTTCCAGTGTTAGTAACTGGTAAAATTCAACTTCAAGAAACATGGCAAACAAAACTCGACTGGGATGAAAACCTTCCTACGGAACTCGAAAAGGAATGGAGTTCCTATAGAAAGGACCTACCGACACTGAACAAGATAAAATTTCCAAGACATATATTCAGCAATCAAGGAACCAGAACGATTGAAATACATTCGTTCGCAGACGCATCAGAAAAGGCTTATGGTGCTGCAGTATACGTAAAAGTCGTGCAAGGGGATGAAACAGTGAGAGTCAATCTTCTGTGTTCAAAATCACGCGTAGCTCCGACAAAACAACAAACAATACCTCGTTTAGAACTATGTGCAGCACTGTTGGCAGCTGAGCTTACAGCGAAAGTAAAGGCTAATCTGAACTGGGAGAATAAAAAATCCTTTTTCTGGACTGATTCCCAAATCGTGCTTGCTTGGCTACACAATCATCCAGGGAAACTACCAGTATACGTGGCCCACCGCACTGTAAAAATTCTCCGGCAACGATTCCAGAGCAATGGTACCACGTCCCATCCAAACAAAATCCTGCTGATATCTTATCAAGAGGTATAAAGCCCCGTGAGTTATCATCGTGTAACATATGGTTGTATGGACCCTTATTTCTCCATCAACACAAGCCGCAATGGCAAAAACCCATCAAACGGGAATCAACAACTGCTAACAACTGTACATCAACCGTCCTAACAACTCAACAGTCATTCGAGAAAAACGCATGGATTTATACAATACCTTAAAAAAATTCCTTTACACATGTACAAAGGGTCATAAGATATATGCTACGATTTGCGAAGAACACAAGACGACCAAGGGAATCTCGATCAGAACATATGCAGCTTTCACCAGTGGAACTCGATGCCGCCCTGAAGGTAATTGTACGTCACATACAAGCTGCCGACTTCGATGGCCTTAAGCGAGCATTGATAAGGGACAATTTTGTACCCAGGACAGAACCCCTTAGCTCTTTAACTCCATTTCTGGACGAAGAAGGGATAATAAGAGTGGGTGGACGACTAAGTTCCTCGACACAGCAGTTCGATGCAATGCATCAAATGATTTTACCAAGCCAAGATACGCTTGTAAAACTTATGATAGAGAAAATACAAAGGGAGCACTATCACTGTGGTCCTCAAGCACTACTGGCACAAGTACGACAGCGATTTTGGCCATTAAAGGGCAAAAGCATCACAAGAGCAATTGTCCAACGGTGCATACGATGTACAAAGGCAAGACCAATTATGTATAACCAAGTTATGGGAAACCTTGCAAAACATCGGGTACAACCAGCTCAGCCATTCCTGAATTCGGGAGTGTATTATTGCGGCCCATTTTTTTTACATTTTAAAACAAGAGGAAAGCGACCCCAAAAGGCATATCTCGCAGTCTCTTGCTGTTTTGTCACTAAGGCAGTGCATTTAGAACTCGTCACTGAACTGATAATAGAAGCCTTTATTGGGGCACTGAAAAGATTCATATCGAGACGAGGCCATTGCAAAACATTACATTGTGACAACGCAACAAATTTTGTTGGCGCCCGGAACCAGCTCAATGAGCTTAATGACGTTCTATATGCAAAAGCAACTCAAGAATCAATCCTCGAAGTATGCAGCACAAAGGGAATCGACTTTCAGTTTATCCCACCAAGGTCACCACATTTAGGCGGTGGTTTTAGAAATTGAGGCCATATTAAATTCCCGACCCCTCATTCCAATGTCATCAGATGCCAATGATCTAAGTGCTATCACTCCGGGTCATTTTTTGATTCGCGAGGAACTGACATCAAGCGTTGACGTGAGGTCAAAGGTTCCTCAAGGAAAACTACTAAATAGATGGCAACTCGTATCACAAGTTAAACACAATTTTTGGCAACGGTGGTCCAAGGAGTACCTTAACGAGTTACAACAGCGGCACAAATGGAAGGGCCCAATCAATGAGATTCAATCAAACACAATGGTAATAGTTAAAAAAAATAACCTTCCAGTTTTACAATGGCCCCTGGGACGAATAGTAAAGGTTTACAAGGGTGATGATGGTTTGGTAAGGGTATGCGATATAAAAATAGCAAAGGGAACGTTCAAACGACCTATCCACAGATTGGCTCCACTATTCCCGGAAAATAAGGATGAACAATCTCAACACGGCACAAATCCGGAATCTTTACCTCTAAGTAACACGTCAACCAAAATCAAACCACCCAGGTCATCAACCGATGAAGCAATGCCCACAAAACGTTCACGCCTAAACTCAACCTTGATGATGACTATTTTAAAATTTTTTCTCCTCCCAATAGCGCTTGGAAATCAAATCAACATAACCAATTTCAACAATAAACCTGGCATTCACCTTGAACAGATAGGGCTTGTGAAGCTTAAGTTAGCCACCTGGAAGATGATCGTGTACATTGGCTTTGAACCATATCAACATCAAATAAACATTTTAAGTGATGCGACAACGATACTTCAAACTTTATGCAATAGTACGTTAAACAGCGCAACCTGCAACACGTTGAGGGGCTACTTTGATCATGTAAAGGACGACTTGCAGGCAGATTTCAATCTATTCACCATAAAAAGAAAGAAAAGAGGAGCAATTGATATAGTTGGGAACATAGCCAACTCACTATTTGGCGTATTAGACTCTAACTACAAAACACAAATGTCAAGGACAATTAAGGAGCTAAGAAAAAACGACGAATTCTTAGACAGGCTTCTAAAGAATCAAACATCGTTAATCGACTCCACCATCAACATTATCAAGGAAAATCAACTAGACGTACAGATTCAATTAGACGAAATTGGCAATCA
>OY776276.1:45192089-45267089 GCA_963675445.1 Linnaemya vulpina
AGAAGAACCAATTGTCTCTCATTAAATCCCTCAAAATTCGCAAAAAGGTCATATCAAGCCTTCATCTTGTCGCTGATCGTCTTAGTTCTGCTACGTGTAAGCTTATGCAAATGATTAAATCTCCCCACTCTTTGGAAGTGTTTGTAACATCTTCCCCCACACAAATTCCACTCCGTCTCTTGATGTTAACTCAACTCTGTATTCTTGATGTTGACTAATATACAACAGTCCTACATATATGCAATCATATGTTTGAAAGTGCACTAGTCCCAGATAATCACATTCCATTTTTGGCATATATTCCGCTAAGCTGAGATTGTACCATACATACTAAACCATCAAACTGTGGCGGAATTGTTCTGGTATTCTTTATCCGCCCCATTTCCCAATACATGTCAGATTCGAAATTTCTACCGTTATATTAACGGAATTCTATTGGAAACCACATCAATGTACCTAGATGTTGACAAATGCAATTGAATCTTGTTTAGGTATTGCATATGTCTTTAGCAACTCACGTAGATAGTCTATCATCAGAAGATTACAAATATTGCCGTCTTCGGTGACGAGAAAGATCCTGCTACATTTCTAACTATCCACTGAACTATCACCTAGGACTTGTCAACATCCAACCCCATAACTACTTTGCTTCAATTTCTCCAGCGCTTTTGTCACTTAAAGATGACTGTCAAGTTGTGAAACTCAAAAATTAAAGTTGTTTTGTCATCTGCACTTTCTCAGGCACGATTTTATCCCCGTGAGATTTTACAAGAAGGCTTTCCGTGAACTTCATTTCGGGTTGGTCTTCTGTCCTCCTCTTTGGGCACTATAATTGTCTTCAGTTCAAAGCGTCTGCAGTAAGAGCAAAAGCTCAAAGAACTGCACAAACCATGGAGATTTTTCGGGGTATGCCAGTCCTTCACTTCTCATATTTTATATTCATCTATTATAACAATGCTCCAAATACCTTACTTCTTTTTGAAACAATGCACATTTCTTCGAGCTGAGGTACTCATAAGGTACTCACTAAAAGCTTTCAACATCATGACTATATGATCTAGAAATACCAAACATATTTTTCAGTGAAGTCCTTTCATTACTTGGCAGAAAAGTAAAGGTTCACTGGCGCTAAAGAAAATTTTCTCCATGTCTTTCTTTAAAATATCCACCTGCCAATATTACCCCTGCGGATAGCGTATCCAAACTATCTTACTTATGAAAGTGGATAACTGGTCCTCTTAGTTATAACACTGAGCTTCCTATTATCTATGCAGAACATTGCGCTGCCATCTTTTTTAAGTAGAACTACAGGTGACCTCCAATGACTTGGCGATAGGTCAGTTTTACAATTTCGGTTAATTTCGTTGACAACTTTTTTCACTTCATTTCGCTTTGTTAAAGGTACACTTCTGGATAGCTGCATAACCTTTCTCGCTTTACCTGCAGTTCTACCTTGGCTTTGGTTTAGCCTGCCGAAGACGCTGTCATGTGTTTTCAGCGGCTATTTGCATTTCTTTCTATCTGATGCTGCTAGTTCTGCTTTTCGTTTTCCAACATATTGCTATAATATTTCACATCCTTTTGCGAAAGTTTTGCAGTGCATTGAGCTAGCGCAAATGAAGTAGTTTCGATGAGAGTGGATTACGTAGTGCATACGGTCAATTTAACCTTGGGGTTGCAAATGTCGTTAACAAGGATTTCAGTTTTAAAATTGTTCTGAAACGGGTAGCTTTTGGCTGGGTACATCATCTGTACAAACTGCTTAATTGGCATTGCATTCTTGTAGACTCTTAGTGCTACTGAACTTTACATCGCAATACCGTTTGTGCTCGTCATATTATTGGCACTGCAATACTGTGATTATCTCCTTAAATTTGTTACTGAAGGGTCCAATCTCAAGTACCTCTGCGGCGATAGTCTTTAATGCCAAAATTAACTCTATGACCTTCTATACATTATGCTATCAATTTCTACGGGAAACCGTATCTAACTGGAACAGTAAGCTATCTTCAAAGCATTCGTTCGCATTTACCCGTTAGCGCTTGAAATTTCTCATGAAACTCTTTTCCTTAGACCTCCAGGCAACCGCTCTCTAGGTTATAGACTCTTACTTCCATCTCTGGGAGCTTACTCTCCTTACCGTCAGCTCTCTTATTTATAACTTCAGAAATCTCTACCAGTGTCTAATTTGTTTCTTTATCTTTACGCCCTATATTTCGGCAAAAAGCATTTTACGCATCTCAGTTTTTTCACCTTGTACATCATTTAATACCCGCTGATAATCCTAAATTTATGACATTGATGGTAGTCTTAGCATGAGGGCACACCTCTACATCATATTTGTCCCCAAACGCCCATGTCCCGATGCCCATGCAGCGATTCTTGGATGTATCTTTTAGCCTCTTCTATAGTTGAGCTTTGTTAACTGCTGTTGGCAATTCCAGCTATCGTGACTCTTTTTTGGCCAATTGAATCTTTTATGACATTACTTTTTATTTTATCTTGCAGTTTCACTTTTGACACATATTTTAATTTTTAAGACCTTTTCGTAAAAACGCTTAACATTTATTCCTTAAGGACTCGTTAAGACAAAATACGGCCAATACACACGTAAATTTTGCACTAAACATTATACTTGAAAATACACTGAATGCCGCTGATGTCTGGCGGTATCTTAATAAATGCATTTTCTAGTAACTTCGTGAGAAACCTTGTATATGTTGTTGGTTGTGCTTTATTTAACATACAGCTGTATATATATATATATATATATATATATATATATATATGTATAAACAGAATGCTGTCTTGCGTGTCTTTAGTATAAACACTATGGATGTGATATGGACCAAGTGTGTGTGCTTGATTATAGGCAACTTGGGGAGGAAGTTCTGTGTGGTTTTTCGCAACTATATTGTAGTTACTTACACACGTGTGTACATGTTGTATGATAGTTTTGTGACTTTATTTTGCGCTGTCTATATATGTCGCTCTCTGTATTTTCATACATTTTATTTATTCATATATTATATAAGTCAATAGATTTAGCATCCTTACCAACTAAATATCAATGTATATATATATATATATATATATATATATATATATATATTTATATCTTACGTAATATTTCTTTTCAGTCGCTATTAGTCTGAGATAAGTTCATAATATGATAACATGTATTGAAGTTGACACACGCGCGACGAAAATAATCTTTATTAGCATAAACAGAGCAGTAATAAATTAATGCACTTCGGCAACACTGCTTTGCTCTATAAAAACGTGAATTGGAGTCCCTCCAATTATTGTGGACGACGGACATACATCAGTGCTCAAACTACTAGAAGAAATTTGTAAATATAAGATGATGTCAATTGCAACTAAGGACTTTGCGCACTCCATGCTATAATTATGCTCTTGAAAAATTGAAAACGACAGGCATGAAATATTTCAATAACGCGATTAAGGACAATAATTAATCCAAGCTAGTGTTTTTGGTTTACTTCAACTAAGTATTGCAACATTGCAGGACGAAAAATACTTTTAACACCTCCCGATCAAATTCGGACGATGCGCTGTACATGCTGGAATTTAACCGCAATCAGATTACTAAAATATAAAAATGGTATCCCTGTGCACTATATTTCTCCTCTTCGGCGCTCAAGAGGTCCAACGAGGTGCTCCAACCGTGCGATGTATGGTCACGGAGCATCAAACTGCCACAGAACAGCAGTCTGCTTAGGATGTGGCGACTCAAACGAGTACTCAACATGCCAGTTAAATAAGATTCCAGAAAAAGGTCATGCAATCAACAAGTGTTTTAACTGCATCAAGAGAAACATGAAAAACATGAATCATTGTACGGATAAGACTTGCATGAGATAGGACCGGAATTGAATCCCGTCAATTCCGTTTACCGTCCGTACCGGTAAATATACGGCAGATTACCATATGCTGAAATAGCTGACACAAACCACAACACTGTGGAGAGTGATAATCTGTCAAATGAACGTCTACTAGACATTTACTTCGAAGCCATTGATTCTTTGGAAAAATGTAAGACAAAATACGACAAATCTTAAAGTACATAGAGAGGAACGTAACACACATGGTAGGGGCGTACTAATCGCAGTTAGAATGTATTTCAAAACTCCCAACATCCCCGATGGAAAACGTTTCCACAATAATTAAAATACACAATAGGCCAATAAGACTTACGTCTATTTATTGCCCAAAATACACAAATGATTTTATGAATGATATGGGCACAATAACCAGATCCACTTTATTACATTTTTTCGCCCAACACTTTTATTCGATTTAGCCAAACTGCTGCTCCAAGTCAATCGTCTTGTATAGATCTTTTATTATCAAACTCCAAATTATAATTTTCGACACTTAAAACTCGTCCTACATTACTTAATTTAGACCATACGCCGATCACTTGTAAAATAGAGTGCTCATTGTACGAGGATGGGACTCAAATACCTCAATATAAAGTAGGAAAATGGGTTGAAAATGAGTTGAGAAATAATAATTTACAATCTATTGCTTTGACACATGCAGACATTGAGGGGGTTTTGTCTAAAATTACTTACATTTTGCAAGAAGCCGAGACGCAAATACCTGTCGCAACAAAACATTGCTGGCAAAGAAAACTGTCACGACAAACCTTATTATTAATTGGCCAAAGAAATAAATACTGACGTAAATTACAAAGAATCAATAATATTGCAGAAAGAAACTTTATATTGAAGTTGCTAAAACAAGTAACCTCACCTTATTATTAATTGGCCAAAGAAATAAATACTGACGTAAATTACAAAGAATCAATAATATTGCAGAAAGAAACTTTATATTGAAGTTGCTAAAACAAGTAACTTCACTAATAAATGAAAACATTAGCATTGAAAGAAATAACAGCTGGCAAGAATTTATAAGGAAGTTGCCAGTAGGTAAAAAAACAATTTTGGAAGCTAGCAAAAACATTGAAATGAAAAAAGAATACATTGAGCTACTTAACGGTAGATGGCGTGCATGCTCACAATAGTAAAGAAAGGGTAAACATAATCGCGAATAGTTTCGAAAGTTATCACGAAACAACATATAATATGCCATCTAGAAAAGATAAAAATGTAAGAAAACATGCTGAGTGGTTCATAAACCAAACAATACCTTAATATACAGAACAGCGTCTAACAATAAATACTGAAGTAATAATGCTTACTAAAACGTTGAAAAACTCCAAAGCACCTGGTTTTGGACGGAATAAGCCCTTATATTAAAAAATATGACAGACAAGTTTTTCACCGTAATTACAAAAGTTTTTAACTTGTATATACAAATGGTTATTTTTCAAAGCGATTTAAGAAAGCAAAAGTAGTGCCGATACTAAAGCAAAAGATAGACACCAGATTGCCAAATAGCTACCGGTTGTCTTGATAAAGTATTTGAGAAAATTATACTGGACAGACTGAACGAGTTCACTGAGGACAATAATTTAATACCAGATGAACAGTTTGGTTCAGTTTGGACAGTACACCAAGTATAACGAATCGTAAAACTTATATCAAGTAATAAAAGTCCGCGTAGAAGTACATGAATTGTTCTTCTGGATATAGAAAAACCTTTTGAGTCTATATGGCATGATGGGCTAGTATATAAACTTAATATGTTTGGATACCCAGTCTATTTACAAAAGATCATACAAAGTTTTTTGAACGAAAGAATATTCCTTGTAAGTATGGAAAATGGACTTTCTTCCCCGCAGCTCATTCCTGCAGAAGTACCACAAGGGTCAGTTATATCGCCTACACTATACTCAATTTTCATCTCGGACTTCAGAATATTAAGAGAACAGTCCGCTGCATTATATGCAGATGATACAGCAATAATAACGACGGGAAAAGTTTCAAATGCTATAATCAAGAAACTGAAAAATAGGCTGTTGAACGCTGCAAAATATTTCTCTAAGTGGAAAATTATGACTAATGAAGCTAAGACACAAGCTATAATTTTTCCTTTCAACAAATCCCCTAAAAGAACACCAACTCTTGGTGCAACAGAAATACCTCTCAGAAAAATTTTAAAATATCTGGGAATAGAGCTCGATAAGAAATTAACGTTCAAACATCATATTATCCAAACGTGTGAAAAAGCTGTCCGATGTGGAAGAGCTCTGTTTCTCCTACTAAACCGAAGGTCAACTCTAAATAGGAAGAAACAAGTATTGCTCTACAAAATGTGTATACGGCCAAATATGAGATATGGATGTCAAGTGTGGTCAAAAGGATGTGCCAAAACATATTTGAAATAGCTCCAGGTCATACAAAATAAGAATCTGAAGATTATATTATTATTTCATAATAAGATTGAATAACTTTACCGTGTTGCTCGATTGTGTATCTCTCCATGCTTCCAATTAAATAAGTCTGATATTGAAAAATGTCAAATGAAATGCAGAATAAAACTTAACGTTTAGGCGTGGTTCAATTCAACATTAGATCTTACAATTTAAAAACTCTATATATATATATATATATATATATAAATATATATATATATATATATATGTATATATATATATATATATATATATATATATATATATATGTATATATATATATATATATATATATATATATAAATATTTATATATATATATATATATATATATATATATATAAATATATATATATATATATATATATATATATATATTTATATATATATATATATATATATATATATATATATATATATATATATGTATATATATATATATATATATATATATATATATATATATACATATATATATATATATATATATATATATATATATATATATAGATATATATTTTTATATATACTAGCGAACCCCCTGCACATTTCGTAATGCAAAAAAAAAATAAAAAAATTAATTCGAATTCATTTAAATCAGTGATAAACTGCTTTTATTGTAATGCTCTGTGGTAAAAAACATTTGTTGTTTTTTCATTTTCGGTGTAAAGATACAAAACCGATAGTTAGCCAACGCGAATAGGCTATATAGAACTGTCCATGTGAGAAAACTGGATACACTAAACTCAGTCAACAAATTTCTAAAGATTGGCCTTGCGCCTTATTAATGGTAATCGCAAACGCAAGTCGAACAGGAAACTGAAGTCGTTTAAATTCAAATGGTATATCAGACGGAATCATAGGGATACGTGGAATAAATACATCTTCGCCTTTTAATTTTCTAGTTAAAATAGTAGCTTCAGTTACATAAACCATCAACTTTTTAATAGAAAGTCTTGTACCATTACACAAATGGGGTTGATTGATACTACGGAGCATAATAATAGTGGCTCCAACTTTCTATTGGAGATTATGCGGAGGCAATCCTGGTAAGTTCAACGAATTCTAAAATTCTGTTGGATAATTCAAAACATCTTCTTCATTGGTAACAGTATCGACAGACTTGTACAACACCACTTGGCCAGGAATCTTCGATTGTATAGCCATGTTTAATTCTGTAACATCTTTGTTCTTTGCCGCTAAAATTGCTCTGGCACTCAACCATGCATGGCATGTATATTGTTGTGTTATGTACGTGAAAACACATTCAATCAAGTCCTCTTTTTCGTACGAAAGGGCAAAAATCATTTGGCATTGTTATCAATTTAGTGTCATCAATAGGCATTGCACCGTTCCCAATTTTCGGCAATTGCTTAGAGAACTTATCAGCAGATGGATCATTCTGCAACTGAACACGAACGTTGATAGTGAGTTTCGATATTTAAACAAATCTCCATAAATATGAAGATTTTAAGCAAGCGCTATATTCATCGGCAGCTGCCGATCTAGGAATGTCGGGCAATGTTTGCCTAAAATCGCACCACCTAACAACTCAGAGTTATGTCGGAGATCTTTCATTGTTCTTTCCAAAGCTTCAACAGATTTCTTATTCGCGTACTCATCCATATGACGTGGGCTGTGCATGGACTGTGTATCATATTTTGCACAACAACATCATATAATTCAGGATCACTTATTTGATCTGGAATTTCAGAACATATAACATTGTCAACTTCATGCGATGTGATTTTATTCACCAACCATATTGAAATGTGAGCGTGTGGCAAACCACGCTTTTGCCACTCCACAGAATACATGCAGAACTTCACTTCACCAAACACTTTAGATTTTACGCTAAATCGCATAAGCGCTTTCAATTTCTGCTTAAAAACACGGGAAATGATATCATGGCAGTCGGTAGGACTTTGGCCAGCGAATAAATTATCTTTAATGTCACTCCATTGCGGATTACACGTAAATGTTATAAATAAATCTGGTCGACCGTAATGACGCACATAAGTTATTGCATCCTGCGCGTACCCATGCATATGACCTGGGCTGTGCATAATGTATTTAAATATTTATGGTTTTAGTGTTGTATTTATATATAATTTATTTCATTGTGATTTAGAAAAGCTAAGTATATAAATTAATGGTTTGACCAAAATATAACTGTACTGAACTTAAAAACGAATGGTATTTCAGTTTTTGAAAATATTAACTCAAATATTTCGAAATGATTGCAGTGTTCACTAAAATGGCTATAACTCATAAACCAATACACATACATAAACTGTATTTACATAAAAACCTTGGTATTGACGTCACCTTTCATATAAATTTTGCAGAAACTAAATCGGTTAACGCATTCCGGAGAACATCAATTACTAACACAATGCAACTTATTTTTATATATATAAAAGAAGATAACAAAACGACAGCTACTATAAGCTGATCGGATTATATCCAATAACAAGCCGATAACATTGATTGGCACCTAAAACCTTTATTAATTCTAATTCGAGCCAAAAGTATAAAATTTTTTTTTTTCGATTTCAAATACAATTCCGATTAGATTGGTTTGTATCACCCCTGACTATTGAACGTATTATTACAAAATAGTAAAATATATTTCTTTTCAGTTTTCTTCACACAATATTTATCTTGTATTAAGAATAATATAGGCAGCATATGAAAATGTCTAGTATACAAGTATACATATATGTATATTATAATATATATATATATATATATATATATATATATATATATTTATATATATATATAAATACCAAATCCTAACTCGTTTGTATAAGTTTCATAGCCTACTACACTTATTATAATGTGATTTTTTTGAATCATTTGTGAATTTATATAGTTAATCTATTAACATAATTCTCAGATGGTTTATAGAAGTCTTTTAATAAGTTGAGAAGTTTGCAACTTTTCAAAACTTTGGTTGAAGTCTACTGACGATTTGGTAAAAAGTGCCAATGAAATGCATATAGACATTGCTTAACCACCCAGCAAATAAATATCATATTATAATAGAACAATGACAGTACCTCAAATTGTTAATTTATTAACAATATTGAGATTTTATTTTTCATATTGCCTTATAAATATTTCAGTTGTATCCAAAGGATTTCTAATTGTATAAAGGTGTAGAAATATAAAATAGAGTCATATCGAATAAAAGTTGTTTGTTGGGTTTGGTTTGTATAAGTATCATAGTCTACTACACTTATTATAATGTGATTTTTTCAAATCATTTGTGAATTTTTATAGTTAATTTATTAACATAATTCCCAGATGGTTTATAAAAGTCTTTTAATAAGTTGAGAAGTTTGAAACTTTTCAAAACTGTGGTTGAAGTCTACTGACGATTTGGTAAAAAGCGCCAATGAAATGCATATAGACATTTCTTAACCATCCAACAAATAAATTTCATATTATAATAGTACAATGACAGTATGTCAAATAGTTAATTTATTATATATATATATATATATATATATATATATATATATCGATAGTAGCTTAATTCCAGGGTATGCTAAGTCGACTTAGTATGTTTTGAAGGAGTTTGTTTATTTGAATTTGGATTGATGTATCTTGAGTCCTGTCAAAAGCTCGAATTTATCCGACAACCCTTTCAAAAGTTATGCTTACAATTGTACTTAGCCTATGACTAAAGTTTTAAAAAACTTCCATTCCAAAAAGGGCGAAGTACAGTCAGTATTGTTTGGAAGAGAACAGTAAAATTTTTTTAAAAACTAAGTAAGCAAAGCATTCCTTAGAAGTGGCATTTATTATTGTTATGCTTTCTAAGCCTACTTAGCATACATATGGTAAAATTTTGAATGTCGCTATGTGTACTTAGCAGGTTATTCCCTGAATAAACAAAAACAGTTCGCGCGTGTTAGTAAACATAGAACAGTTTAGTTTGGAGAAAGTCGTCAGCGTATATAAGTACAGTCAGTATTGTTTGGAAGAGAACAGTAAAATTTTTTTTAAAACTAAGTAAGCAAAGCATTCCTTAGAAGTGGCATTTATTATTGTTATGCTTTCTAAGCCTACTTAGCATACATATGGTAAAATTTTGAATGTCGCTATGCGTAGTTAGCAGGTTATTCCCTGAATAAACAAAAACAGTTCGCGCGTGTTAGTAAACATAGAACAGTTTAGTTTGGAGAAAGTCGTCAGCGTATAAAATTTATTGTGAATTTATATATCTATATATATATATATATATATATATATATATATATATATATATATAGATATATATATATATATATATATATATATATATATGTATGTATATATGTATTATATCTGATAAGTTTGAGTACTGTAACATTTGTGATATATGTAAAGGTATTCCTCCTCGTATCTAATTCTAGAAAGTGTAGTTAAATTGGTGGAAATGCAAGGTAATAGCATGGACATTTTAGGTAAGTAATTTAAACAAGTAAAAGTGCTATATTCGGCCTTGCCGAATCTTATATACCCTTCCCTAACGTACGTCTGCTTTCTACCTTATAAAATAGTTTCAGTTAACAAAAAATACAAGTCCTCACAATGTGTAAAGCGGTTTTATTTAAGCAAAAGTACAAATTTTTAACCATTTTGGTAACGTTCTTGTTATACAAAATATTGCAGTATCCAACCCTGGAATCGAATTTTTTTTTAATTTTTAATTTTTAATACCAATTTTGTTTTGCCGAAATAAAAAATAATTTTAACTTGGAAAAAACGACGTTAATTGATTTTTGGTTATGTATTGTATAAAAAAATTTTAAATTTCGGAACCCTGGATGGGAACTTTAAATTTAAAAGTTTGTTTTCATCCATGCAAATCTTCATGTTACCATAAACGGTTTTATTTAAGAAAAACTTAATATTTTTATACATTTTAGTTATTATATGTTTCACAAAACACCGATATGACCAAAAAATATTTCAATTCCCGATCCCTGGAGGCGAAAATTAAAACTTTTTAAAATAATTTTTTACCAATGCAAGTCTTCATGATGTATAAAGTGGTTTTATTTAAGAAAACCTACAAATTTGTAACCATTTCTTTCACTTTCATGTACTATAATATATATATCAGTTTTCGAGCCCTGGAATCGAAATTTGTTTTTTTTTTTTTAATTTTTGATGCCAATTCTGTTTTGCCAATATAAAAAATAATTTTAACCAGGAAAAAACGACGTTAGTTGATTTTTAGTTATTTTAATGTACAAAAAATATTAAAGTTTCCTAACCCTGGATGGGAACTTTAAATTTTTAAATTTTTTTTTCATCAATGCAAATCTTCATTTCACCAAAAATTGTTTTATTTAAGAAAAACTTTAAATTTTTAAACATTTTAGTTATTATATGTACCAGGAAATACCGAATGTTTCGAAAAAAAATTTCAATTTCCGATCCCTGGAATCGAAAATTTATTTAAATTAATTGTTACCAATGGAAGTCTTCATGATGTATAAAGCGGTTTTATTTAAGAAAAACTACAAATATGTTACTTTTTCGTTACTTTAATGAACTACAAAATATTGCAGTACCGAACCCTGGAATCGAAATTTTGATTTTTTTTTTAATTTTTGATACCAATTTTGTTTTACCGAAATAAAAAGTAATTTTAACCAGGAAAAACGACGTCAGTTGATTTTTTGTGAGTTTATTGTATAAAAAAATTTAAATTTCCTAACCCTGGACGGGAAATTTAAATTTTAAAATTTTTTTGTCATCAATGCAAATCTTCACTACACCAAAAACGGTTTTATTTAAGAAAAACTTAAAATTCTTAAAAATTTTAGTATTATATGTACCACAAAATACCGAATGTACCAAAAAAAATTTTTTAATATCCCATCCATGGAAAAAAAATTGCTTTAGTTTTAAATGGACAATTGAGGAGTCCTAAAGCATGAAATTGGTTCAATTTTCAAATAAACAAATAAATAATCGGTTTTTGGTGTTAATTTTGCGTCGAGAAATAGGTGTAAGCTTCCCAGCTCTGGAACCGTCCTTCCGATCCAATACCACTCACTTCTCACGATCACTTCCAATCGATCAGTCCAAGAATGAAGTCTCTAGCTCTTCTGGGGGCTTGGGAAAACCGATTTCACGTACAGACAGACGGACATCGCTCAATCGTCATCGCTATTCATAAGGATCCAGAATATATATACTTTATGGGGTCGCATATTGATATCGAAGAAATTAGATACGGAATGACAAACCTAAATATACCCTTTCACATTTTTGTGAAGGGTATAAAAAAGGGTGAGCATATTAAAATTATATACGAGGAAATATTTTTATAGAACCCGACATGGATGAAATTGTTTCAACTATGTCGCCTGGAGTTTCAATTGACATTTTACGTAGAACATCAACTAATGCATATTGTGGTGATACTCCTCTCGGTGTGTAAAATAATCTATATTTTGACAAAACATTGATTTTGACAAAACATTGTGCAAGTGAACATTTTTTTGGTTTGATTTCAGAACCATTCCCCGGCAGTTTGACCGAATATGAACCAAATGATAGTTCGCCTGATTCATCTCAAGCATACATATATCGCTATCACACCAAAAGTGTCAAACAGAACGTTGAACAAGGGCTTAGATACTTCACCTGAAAAAATCTTGCGTAGAAAAGGCGTTACCCATCCGAATGGCGCAAAAACAATGCAAAATCCCTTAAAACCCAAGGTAAGGAATATGTTAATCGAACTGGCGATGTTAAAAATGCTAAAGAGTTTAAAAAAGTTGTAAATAATCGTGCAGAATGATATATACAGAAAGGGTATCCGAAGAATCCAGAATGCAAATTTTTCATCACTTTTAGAGTATTCGTAATCAAGATCTTCAATGGGCATTCATCTCAAATTTAATAACATTACGTGAGGAAAAAGTTTTGAAAAATATTGTAAATTAACGCAGAACAGAATCACGAATGTACTTTTTTAATTTTTTGAAAGATAAGAAGGAGATGAGGGAGGCTGTATGCAAACCTATGTTTCTCAACACGCTTTAAGTCTCCCATATAACAGTAGATACAGTTGTACGGAAAATGCATTCACCTGACAGAAGAGGAACGCTTAATAAAAAAACTGAAAAAGTGGATAGAATACGAGAAATAATAAAACAGCACATCAACTCATTCCCATTGGTGGACTGTCACTATTGTTGTCAACATTCAAGAAAGATGTACATAGATGGTAATATAAGATCAGTATTACACATGCATCGCTTGTACGAGGAATGGTTTTACGAAAATGCTTATGAATCAGAACATAATACAACATTAAGGCAATATCGCGATACTTTCCACGAGACATTTAATTTATCATTTTATATTCCAAAAAAGGATCAGTGTGATATATGTATGAGAGAAGTATAAAAATTCGAATGAACATGATAAGAAAATCATTGAATCTGACTATAATCATCATTTATTTTCCAAACAGAAATGTAGAGAGCTAAAAGCTATTGACAAAAAGGAAAGTCTTAACAAACCAAGTGTTTCCACTATATGCTTTGATTTTCAGAAAATCCTATTGTCGCCTTGTGCTGAAGTAAGCATATTTTATTATAAAAGAAAGCTACATGCGTATAATTTCACCATTTTGGAACTTAATACCCAAGAAGCTTATTGTTTTCTATGGGAAGAAACAACTGCAGAGAAAGGACCAATAGAAGTTGCAAGTTGTATGTTCCGATTTATATCAACCAAAACTGAAAAGAGCGGCACAGCCAAATACAATTTTTGGTCCGATAATTATGGTGGGCAAAACAAAAATAAAATTGTCTTCTCATTTTATGTGTGGATTTCACAAAAGCTTAGAATTGATATGTCACAAATTTCTTGAAAAAGGGCATACACAGAATGAGGGCGATAGCGTACATTAAAGACTTGCAAGAGTGTAACTGAAGGTATTACCCAAACAAATCCACCATTTCATATCTGTTACTATTGATACAAGTGAGCGAATGAGTGTAACTGATATGGTATGGTTTTGTTTTTGCATACTCAATCTACTCATCAAAAAAAAAAGCGCGGTTAATTGTTGTTTTCAAATGAGTAACAATTTCATTTGTTTTTTGGTCTCAAATAACTGTTGTACCACAAATATTTCAGATATAATTGTTAGCAGCACAAATAACACTGCTCTGTAATAAATCATTTTTTGTCTCTCTTTTATATAAAATTATATGGATATAAGGATTTTTATGCGGTAAACTCAAATCTTTTTAGGTTTTTTTCCATGAGGTTGGGATTTTTTTTATTGGCGTGGCAAATGTATTTCTCTAAATTAGTCAGATACGTAGACATATTTCACCCAAACTCGCGTACGAATTATCTGATTTTTAGAAGATTTGTAACAAAATTGTATTTATTTTGGTCGAATATAAATCTTCTCTATCTCCTATGATTTTGCAATTATTCAGAGATAAGAATTGATAAGAATTGCTTTTATTTTTGTTATGTTTATGAATTTTATGTTGTTATATTCAAGAATTGGATTTTGTATTTTTAGTTTATAGCATAAGACTGAATTGTTTTTGTTAAAAAAAATTTATATTATTAAAACTAATAACACTTTTTGTTGTACAATATTTGACTATATTCATTTGTTAAGAAACATCATATGTCGGGGCATTTTCAATAAATCATTTTTAGACCTGTTTTTATCTTGTATGGTTAATATTGTTAATATTTACTTACTAGTGTAATTGGATCAGTGTAGTTTTTAACAACGAAATTAATTTTTTAATTTGAATTTTTGATAAACAAAAAAGCGTTTTTGGTAGATTTCTTACATAATATGGTAGGAAAAGAATTTCTTGCGCGGCAACGTTTTGGCTGATGAGTAGAACTGCTTGAAATATTTTGCCAATGGTTTGCTTATTTTGGGTGTTTAACGCAAACTTTGTAAACAAAATATCTTAAAAAATCGTTTGTGAAAGGTATTTAAAATATATTTGTAATATTTTATAAAATAAATTTATATGCGAATTTCTATTATGAATTATAACAGAATGACTTAATTAACCTTATTTGGTTTTACCCCTATTATGTTTTACAAGTTGATTTGTGTGACCTAATAAATTGTAACAATTACTTCTCTAGTTGACCTGTACCCTTTAACAATATAGAAAATAATATTGTAACATTTCAAAGTTTTTTTATTGTTAACAAATTCTCTGTAAAACTATTTGTAATAATATAGGTAGGACGTTTTCGTTATTGTTATCTTATATTGGATATTACCAGTACATCATGTTTAAAACAATTTTTTTTAATATACCCACAATCAAACTGTTTTCTTCTGAAAGAGTTAAAAATATAGAAAATAATTGTAACATTCCCATGTTTTTAAAAGGTGTTTCCCCTTTGAAAACTACCTGTAATAAAATAGAACATAGGAAATCTATTTGTGAATATACCCTCAATAAACATTTTTGGATTTTCCCAATTATTTATTGGAAAAAATATATTGAAGGAAATTGAGAATTCTTTATAATAGGGCTATTACACTGACGTACATCTCGGCCAACATGCTCGACGGTGAAGTTTACGTTTTGCTATTACACGCGGCTCCTTTAATTGTAAAGCAGGACACACAAATGAGGGAATCTATTTCACCGCATGAACGATTATCTTCCACTTTACGATTTTTGGCAACGGGTGAAACTTTTGCTTCTTTAAAATGTAAAACTTATATATCCCAGCCGTCTATAAGCAACATAATTTTTGAAACTTGCGAAGCTATAATTACTGTTCTGAAAATTTTAATTTTTATTAATTAATTAATTTAAAGGACTTCAACACAAATTAATTTCAGAAAATAAAATTTTTTCTTTCAAAAAATACTGTATGAAAAAAGTACTTTAACAATATTATGAGATATGTATAGAAAGGTATGAACAATAATAATCTCTACGGAGTATCGTTCGAGATCTTGTTAAAAATTAGGACAATTATTTTTTCTCATAAAATCATAAATATTCAATTAACTAAGTATAGTTTTGATAAAATTTGTTTTTTCCAATCTAAACGCAATCGTAACAGTGTAATACCCCGTCACAAGTGCCTAGTTTCAGAATGGCAGTTCTATGTGCATGCCGCTCGTCCTTGAAATAATATTCCAATGTCAGCATCTCAATAGCAGTGCTAACAGTTTAAAAACCAAGAATGATAGAAAACAGATTACTTAATCACGCACAAAATTTTATTCTTCTGCGCAGGCACGTGAAGTTCCTTCAATTTATTTGATTCAATAAATAATTGGGAAAATTTCAAACATGTTTTATTGAGGGTGTATTCATAAATAGATTTCCTACATTGCATTTTATTGCAGGTAGTTTTTTTAAAGGGTTTTTTCTGACAGAGGGAAAAAAAACATTGAAATGTTATAATTATTTTCCATGTTTTTTTCAAAGAATTAAGAAAACGCAAACATGTTTTTTGCAACTTTCCGATCAACATCCAACAACGTCAACGGCAACGGCCACAAGTGAACTGAATTTTGACATGAAGTACGACCGACACGTTATTACGCGTCGAACATCAGAAAATCAAAAATTTTTGAAAACCGACCAACATGTCTCACGACATGCGATTACACCAGGAGATTTGGTACGTTGTCGAACATGTTGGCCATTATATAAAAATTTTTGAAGCGAAAGCATGGCAATGAAGCGGAAAGTTCTAGCAGCTATGGTTATCAATGAAATACTATTACAAGAGGAGGAAAACGAAAATAAAGTTAAATATATTGTACCCAATAATATATAATTGAATATTGTGGTATATATATCATTTTTTTCCACAATTGCGGCAGATTTTTATATAATTCAATTAATTCTTCCCAAAAACTAACGTTACTGAAAGACATGTTTTTCGCAACTTTCCGATCAACGCACAGCAACGTCATCGGCAAAGGCAAGAAGTGAACTGAATTTTTATATGAAGTACGACCGACACGTTATTACGCGTCGAACATCAGAAAATCAAAAATTTTTGAAAACCGACCAACATGTCTCACGACATGCGATTACACCAGGAGATTTGGTACGTTGTCGAACATGTTGGCCATTATATAAAAATTTTTGAAGCGAAAGCATGGCAATGAAGCGGAAAGTTCTAGCAGCTATGGTTATCAATGAAATACTATTACAAGAGGAGGAAAACGAAAATAAAGTTAAATATATTGTACCCAATAATATATAATTGAATATTGTGGTATATATATATATATCATTTTTTTCCACAATTGCGGCAGATTTTTATATAATTCAATTAATTCTTCCCAAAAACTAAAGTTACTGAAAGACATGTTTTTCGCAACTTTCCGATCAACGCACAGCAACGTCATCGGCAAAGGCAAGAAGTGAACTGAATTTTTATATGAAGTACGACCGACACGTTATTACACCAGTATGTTGGTACGCCACGAACATCAGAAAATCAAAAATTTTTGAAAACCGACCAACGTGTCTCACGACATGCTATTACACCAGGAGATTTGGTACGTTGTCGAGCATGTTGGCCAACATGTACGTCAGTGTAATAGCCCTATAAGAAAATAGTAATATGTTTTACTGTTATGTCTACAGATGTTTGGAGAGTCGTGACATCATTTCACCTACCTGAGCAGAAGAATAAAATTTTGTGTGCTTCATGTTGTAATCTGTTTTCTATCATTCTTGTACAAGAAGTTGTAATTGTTTGTAACAATTGTTACTAGAAAGCGTTCATTAACCCAAAAAATTTGCAACGAGAGAGCGGCGAAAAATTATTGCAAGTTTTTACAAGTAACATTTTTACTTGCAATAATTATTCAAACAGCTGTTTTGCGTTTGTGTTTATAAAACAATATTTGTAAACTAAGTTGAAATTAAAAATATGAAAATTTAAGAAATTGTAAGTAAATGTAAACTTTTAAAACAGTAACAAGTAAAGGTGCTATATTCGGCTATGCCGAATATTATATACCCATCACTAACGTACGTCAGCTTTCTAACTTATAAAATAGTTTCAGTTAGCAAAAAATACAAGTCCTCATAATGTGTAAAGCGGTTTTATTTAAGCAAAAGTACACATTTTTACACATTTTGGTAACGTTCATGTTATACAAAATATTGCAGTATCCAACACTGGAATCGAATTTTTTTTTTAATTTTTAATACCAATTTTGTTTTGCCGAAATAAAAAATAATTTTAACTTGGAAAAAAACGACGTTAATTGATTTTTGGTTATGTATTGTATAAAAAAATTTTAAATTTCGGAACCCTGGATGGGAACTTTAAATTTAAAAATTTGTTTTCATCCATGCAAATCTTCATGTTACCATAAACGGTTTTATTTAAGAAAAACCCTACATTTTTATACATTTTAGTTATTATATATACCACAAAACACCGATATGACCAAAAAATATTTCAATTCCCGATCCCTGGAGGTGAAAATTAAAACTTTTTAAAATTATTTTTTACCAATGCAAGTCTTCATGATGTATAAAGTGGTTTTATTTAAGAAAACCTACAAATTTGTAACCATTTCTTTCACTTTCATGTACTACAATATATATATCAGTTTTCGAGCACTGGAATCAAAATTTGTTTTTTTTTTAATTTTTGATGCCAATTCTGTTTTGCCAATACAAAAAATTATTTTAACCAGGAAAAAACGACGTTAGTTGATTTTTAGTTATTTTAATGTACAAAAAATATTAAAGTTTCCTAACCCTGGATGGGAACTTTAAATTTTAAAATTTTTTTTTCATCAATGCAAATCTTCATTACACCAAAAATTGTTTTATTTAAGAAAAACTTTAAATTTTTAAACATTTTAGTTATTATATGTACCACGAAATACCGAATGTGTCGAAAAAAAATTCAATTTCCGATCCCTGGAATCGAAAATTTAATTTTTTTTTTTTAATTAATTGTTACCAATGGAAGTCTTCATGATGTATAAAGCGGTTTTATTTAAGAAAAACTACAAATATGTTACTTTTTCGTTACTTTAATGAACTACAAAATATTGCAGTGCCGAACCCTGGAATCGAAATTTAGATTTTTTTTAAATTTCTGATACCAATTTTGTTTTACCGAAATAAAAAGTAATTTTAACCAGGAAAAACGACGTCAGTTGTTTTTTGTTAGTTTATTGTAAAAAAAATTTAAATTACCTAACCCTGGACGGGAAATTTAAATTTTAAAATTTTTTTGTCATCAATGCAAATCTTCATTACACCAAAAACGGTTTTATTTAAGAAAAACTTAAAATTTTTAAAAATTTTAGTTATTATATGTACCACAAAATACCGAATGTACAAAAAAAAAAAAAAAATTTAATATCCCATCCATGGAAAAAAAATTTTAATAAAAATGTTCAAAAAAATTTTTAATATCCCATCCATGGAAAAAAAAATTTTCTTTAGTTTTAAATGGACAATTGAGGAGTCCCAAATCATGAAATAGGTTCAATTTTCAAATAAACAAAAAAAAAATATCGGTTTTAGGTGTTAATTTTGCGTCGAGAAATAGGTGTAAGCTTCCCAGCTCTGGAACCGTCTTTCCGATTTTTTCTGATTTTCAATACCACTCTAAGTTAGCTCACTTCCAATCGATCAGTCTAAGAATGAAGTCTCTAGCTCTTCTGGGGGCTTGGGAAAATCGATTTCACGTACAGACAGACGGACATCGCTCAATCGTCATCCCTATTCATAAGGATCCAGAATATATATACTTTATGGGTTCGCATATTGATATCGAAGAAATTACACACGGAATGACAAACCTAAATATACCCTTTCACATTTTTGTGAAGGGTATAAAAAGTATTAAAATGATAACAAAATTTATTTTTGTGTCACTTAGGAACTACAGAAGCAAAATAAGATGTCTAATGAAATTGAACTAAGCAAAGGATGTAACAGACCATGTGTTATTTTTAGTGTTGTAAATATTATGAGTACCTAGCTACTCGGTAATTTACACTAAGCAGGCATATAATTCAATTAGTTCAGATATATGTATATTTGCAAATAAACTTAAATTAACAGATAATTTATTAAATTACTTTTCAACTTTTCCTTTTCAACTCACGTTTGCTCGCGCGTTAGTGTAGTTTCTTGTTAGTGTTTACAATAATAGTTCTTCATAAAATCACATTAAAAAATACTTAATATTATATAATTATATAATAATAACGCAATAAGGCGCCAAAATAATAATGCTGAATATAAATGACCATAATCATATTATTTTTATAATAATATACATATGTATATGTTTAATACCCTATAGTTATTGAGTACTCATATATACCAAAATCGTAAAGTGGAAGATAATCGTTCATGCGGTGAAATAGATTCTCTCACTTGTGTGTCCTACTTTATAATTAAAGGAGCCACTTTCTGCAGCAATTCCCAATAAATATTTTTATCCATTCTCAAGAAATTTCTGTAGTCTTCAGGTGCGGTTGCTTCTAATTCCCTCAATAAATTGGTATGGGAAAATTTTTTCCTTTTTCCCAACCATTCCTTTACCCATGCTTTCCTTTTTCTTTTATTTACGTTTTCCTACTCTTGTAATAGTATTTCATTGATAACCATAGCTGCTACAACTTTCCGCTTCATTGCCATGCTTTTGCTTAAAAAATTTTTATATAATGAAGTACGCCATCAGCGTTCGATAGTGTAATAGCAAAACGAAAACTTCGCGGTCGAGCATGTCGGCCGACATGTACGTCAGTGTAATAGCCCTATTACAGGTATATTTTGAAGACCTGGGGCTCATTTTACAATGTGTGATTATATTTTAATTGATACTTTAAGCGGCAGTTAGCTTAAATTGTATTTCAAATTGTATGATTGAAATTTAACTGACAGATGTTAACCGAAAAGATGCTGTTAAATTTTACCGAACAAATTCTTCTGGTTATTATATTAATTGTCACTTCAAAAAGCAAACAAAATGAGCAAAAATTACAATCAGCACTTATATTTTGTAATATTTATAATTCAAGTAGAACAAAAATTAAAAAAAATTGTACTTGAACGTCGAAATCATTTGTCTTTATTTAGTGAATAAATAAAAAAAAGATTTAGATTATCAAAATCTGCAGTAAAGTACATTGTCGATTCCATGACCAACAAGCATGTAAGTTATATCAGTATTCGTTATATCAATATTTGACATGGTTAATACATTTTGAATAATGTTTCTTTAACTAAAAGAAATAATGCTTTATCTGCTACCCAAATGGTGTCATTGGTCCTAAGATTTTACACCACAGGCAGCTTTCTAATAGTTTTAGGAGATTGTTGTGGTGTTAATGATAAAGTAGAAAGGGGGTTAATATAAATGAACCAAATTGACATTAGATCAGCTGATTGTCATAACAGAAGCTGTAGAATTTATGTCTGGCCAATGATTCAAGATGTTAACATGTGTATCCCTCAACCGTAATTCTGCTGATCAATACAACGGCAACCAATCAGATTTTTTTCAGCACCGTAACCACATAAACATAAGTTTTATTATTTTGAGATCGCCGCACTCGGTAACGAGTAAGGTGTATCGAAATTTGAGATTATGGAATTGATAACGAGTACTCGATCGAAAGCCACCTTTCGAAATATCATTCGTCACTACATAGGAGTAGTAGGATACTGTATGTGCCAGGACAATTAAAATTCTCAAATTTTAGCAAATAAATTTAAAATTTTTATATTTAAATTGCCAAATTTATGTTAATTGGTTTTTTTTATTAATTTGATACTTTAATGTGTGTGTGTGTGTGTATTTATTCCCACGGTTAAATAGGGGTGTTCACATTGTTGTTGTCATATATATATATATATATATATATATATGTATATATATATATATATATATATATATATATATATATATATATATAAATATGATTTCTTCAGTTTTTCGTTGTAATAACTGTAATAAGCAATACAGATACCAAAAATGCTATTTAGAACATTGCAAAAGTCATGTTCAACCGTAAGGTGTGCAGCAGTCCGTACAACCCCAAAATGTGCAGCAGTCGGTAGAACCCCAAGATGTATATCATTCCAGTGCAGGTTCCAGCGTATCCTTTGTATCCGTTTCCAGTGTCAAACAACCAATTCACAGCACCTATGGAAATTCCATATCCCATTGAATATAGCGTACCTATACAGTTGCAGCAAAATAATATGCCTAATTATTACCCAAGCTATTTGCCCGTAGAGAATCCTCCTCAAGACATGGATATAAGTCAAGTTATTCCACATGATCAGGCAAATACACAAAATGATGAAGTAGAAATGGATATCTCAATTTCTGCGGATGATCTACTCTCTCAAGCTCCAAATGAATGCAAATATTATATAATAAATAGTGCTTTTAAAAATAAAATTATAACATTTGGAGTTCCAGTAAGTAAAGACTGTCTGTTATTTGAAGATGCTATAAAGGAAAATAGACCTATCATCAAGGAAAGACTTCAAAATAGTATAGCTGTGCATAATATTATTAAGTTTAATATTACTCTCATTGGGGAGTATATTAAAATTGTTGGTGATGATATGGAATTGTGTACTATTTCACATAGAGCGAAAATGGATCTTTTGTGCTTTGCAGATGATGTTGAGGAAATGATAACAAAACAACTGCAAGAAATCCACAACAAAATGTCCGAGTTTCAAGAGTGGGATTCTGGCTAAACTCTAATTAGAATTGTTCGTCTCGAAGTTGGAGTATATAAGTCAGCTTTGGTGAGAGGATCAAGTTGGATTAGTACGCTAGAGAAACTAAAGAGTAAAATAACATGTATAAATGTTGAAAACAATGACATTTATTGTTTTAAATGGGCCATTATATCTGCACTGGATACATCTGATATTAAACCCAGACAACGGTGCAGCTCATACAATATTGCAGACATTAGTGCTGATATTATTCATTTGCAAAACGGGATTGAAATTGATTTTACAAATTTAAAGTTCCCGTTAGCATTAAAAAGTATTAAAACATTTGAAGAACGCAATCCTGATATTAGCGTTAATGTATTTTGATATAGCAATGAAAGCAATGAAATTGTTGGACCATACCACAACACCAAGAAAGAAAAACATAGACATGTAAATTTATTAGTTTTAGAAAATGCTGAAGGATACCATCACTATATTTTTATTAAACAAATATCAAAGTAAGTCAAGAAATATACTAATACACCAATGCACATATAAATACATTGATTGCAAATTTATATCTATTTTCCTTCCACAGACTTGTAAAAAACACCAGACCACGAAATACTGCAAAAAACTGATGTTTTGCAACAGCTGTCTGCAATATAGCCACAATGGTAGGACTATGGAGCAACACAAATTGGAATGTGGACAAATTGTGTCTGAGCTTCCATCAGAGGACAAGTCAACATTATGCTTCAAGGACCATCAACGACAGATGGATGTATCATTTGTTGTATATGCAGATTTTGAATGCGTATTGCAGGATACTACTATTGGAGTAAGTGACAAAAGTAGGTATAGCAAAAAGCACATTCCTTGTGCTTTTTTGACTCACATCTTTTTGTTAAAGAGTTGGGTAAAAAATTTGACAATATAAAAGTCCTTCCGCTCAATAAAGAATTATACATATCACTATCTATATTTTCAAAAATGATCGACAACTACAACCTTGAACTTAGATTTTTGGACACAATTCGTTTTATGCCTGAAAGCTTAGAATCTTTAGCTAATAATCTTTCAGAGCAAGACTTTCACATCATTAAAACACAATTTAAAACAAAAAAAGAGTTTGATCTTGTGAGAAGGAAAGGCGTTTTTCCTTCTGATCTCCTAAATTCTTTTGAAAAATTGAAGTTAGGTCAGCTTCCAGCAAGGGAAGATTTCTTCAATCACCTCAATAATAAGGAGTGTTCGACTGAAGACTATGAGCATGCGAAAGAAGTTTGGAACGCTTTCAGCTGCGAAACCTTGCAAGATTATATGGAAGTTTATTTAAAAACGGACGTACTCTTACTTGCAGATATATTTGAAAATTTTAGAAAGGTTTGTAAGAGTATCTATCACCTAGATCCATGTCAATATTACACTGCACCATGACTATCGTGGGATGCTATGCTAAAGTATACAAATATAGAACTGGAGCTTTTGACGGACATAGATATGTAAAATTTCTTCTAGAAAGGAATACGTGGTGGACTTGTACAATGCAGTAACCGATATTCAAAGGGTAACAAAAAATATTTACCTGATTTCGATAGAGAGAAGCCCTCAGAATTTATTGTGTATTTAGACGCAAATAACCTCTACGGTTGGGCTATGTCTGAGTATCTACCTTATAGCGGATACAGATGGCTATCAGCTGAACAGCTAAGTCTGGATCCTAAAACCATAGATGACAATTCAAGTGATGGATATGTCTATGAAGTTACTTTAGACTACCCTTCTCATTTGCATGACTCTCACAATGACCTACCTTTCTGTCCAGAATATAAGAAAATTTTGCAAACAAAGCACATTAAATTAGTTGCAGATTTTTCAACAAAACAAACATACGTCATACACTATAGAGTTCTCAAACAATGTTTGAAGTATGGTCTAGTTCTAAAAAAAGTGCATCTCACTTATAAGCAATCAACCTGGTTGAAAAGTTATATAGACTTGAATACCAAACATAGGGCTACTGCAAAAAATACTTTTGAAAAAAATTTTTTCAAATTGTTAAATAATGCAGTATACGGTAAAACTATGGAGAATGTGGAAAAGAGAAAAGATGTACGAATAGTTACGAACTGGAAAAGGACAAATTGTAATCATTTAGGAGCTCAAGATTGGATATCTAAACCTAATTTTCATAGTTTGTCAATATTTTCTGAGAATATGGTAGCGATTGAAATGAATAGAGTGAAAACCTATTACAATAAACCTATATATTTAGGATTTTGTGTTTTAGAGCTTTCCAAAGGGAAAATGTATAATTTCCATTATGGGTACATGCAACCCAAATTCAAGTCGAACTTATCACTGAATTATATGGATACTGACTCTTTCATTTACACAGTAAAAACAGAAGACTTTTACGCTGACATAAAAACTGACGTCGTCCATAAGTTTGATACGTCTGATTACCCAAAAAACAATATATATGGTTTCCCTCTAGTAAACAAAAAGGTGTTGGGTATGATGAAGGATAAGAATTGTGGAAAAATAATAAAGGAGTTTGTAGGATTGAGATCAAAGATGTATTCCTTTAGTGTGCATTATGAAAATGATATTAAAAAATCGAAAGGGGTAAAGAAATGCATTCTTGATAAGTACGACACAACTTCTTATAGAAACTGTTTATTTAATAAGTCTACTGTATATGATGACATGTTAATATTTAAATCAAAAGTTCATCAAATTTATACAAATGAAATAAATAAAGCAGTGTCAAATTATGCAGACGATAAAAGAAAAATAAGAAGTGATAAATATGCATGGTATCATTTTCGAATCGAGGAAACTAATCACGATTATGAACTTGACATGCTACTGTGGGAAATTTCAAGACTAGAAGAGAAAGAAGCAATGCAATAATTGTATCCCTATTTTTAAGTAATAATTTTTATATTTATTTAAGTAGTTAAATCTATTAATAAGTAAAAAAATTGCTGTATTGTTAAGAGAAATAAACAAAAATTGTACAAATATATATAAAATGAAAAACATTCTGAATTTGTTTTATTTTGTTTTGTCATTTATTATTTAGTTTCATCGAAATATTACATAATACGAATAAATGAAATGATTTATCATAACTTTTCTTAAGTAAAATACGGAGCACCGACAGGTATCTGGCCCTTCCTCACAATCTGGATGGCTCCATGGATAAGACTTAAAGTGACCATCGCCCTTGTCCTCATTTTCCATTATACCAAAATCATCATTTTCATTCAACATATCGAGGAACATTTTCACCATTTCCATGTGTTCGTATAGTTGACATCCCTCAAAGTCAACTAAGAATTGTGCGAGCTTGTTTCTAATGTCACTCATGATTTTTATGGAATATTTTATACTATTACCAAAATTACTTCCGATCTTTTTGAATGTCAATTCTCTACTAATAATTGTTTTCAACGAACAAGTTGTAAGAGAAGTTTTATATAATTTATAAAACTAAATCTGCGTTCCACTCCAAAAACAAATTCAAATTTTAGAGTAAAGGACTCAAAAATGTATATAAGTATTCCTCTATCTTCTTCTAACACCAAATTTTATTATTCATCTTTTCGTCTTTTGCTCCCTCTCTCTCCCACACACACACACACACACACACAAATCTAATATCATTGCTTAATAATTTTCAGTTAGACTTCTTAAAGTCTAGAAAGCTTATATCGGGATTAATTCGAAGTTTAAGTTCAAACTTATAAGTTGTGAAACATTTATAGCGCAATGAGTTTAATAAGCAAATTCAATTCCTGTAATACAAAATCCTTAATCCATATAAAGTATTTAGATGAATCATCCAAATACACCCCAAACTCCCAGTACCCCATTTGGCAGTAAAAAAATGTTATGTGGATATATTTTGTAATTAACAAGAAAAAATAATAATAATAATAAAAAATAATATGTTTTTAAATATATATGATTGTGTTTTATTTAATATCTTTGGTTATCTCATAAAGAAATTTCAAACATAAGTGGCCACAATTATATGTATTAAAGTTTTGATATTGATTGTAGTTGTGTTCAATATTTCTACCTAAATATTTGATTAATTCTAGAGGAGGTTGTAAATTTCCAAAGCTGTCGAAATATTGTTTTTCATTCTTGTTTCTATAGTATGCTACCCAATGAGTACCTGGGCCTGTTGATAAATCCAAATTGATTATTCCACACTCTACAGTCTTTGGTCGTTTTAGTAGCGAATCCAACATAAAAACTCCTATGAAGTGTGGAATATATTTTGAAAATTTTCTCAGATCAAATTCTGATAACGGTCTGTTGGGTAGCATGTCTAAAAGTTTTTTGATTGATCTTTACAAACAAGTCCATAACCGTTTTTATATGGTTTAAGGTATAGTCCATCTCCCACCGCAATTGACTCCATTGCTTTGTTGTGTCTAGTGGCTTCCTCAAGTTGCTTTTTTGCATTTACAGCTTTAGCTATAGCAGCACCTCCAGTTTCTAGACTACCAAGTGCACCTAGAGCAGTTAGAATCGGTATTATGGGCAAAAAAACACCAATTTTTGGGACATTTATAATGCGTGGTATTACAACACGAGCTTTTTTCCCCTTAAGAGATTTACTGATAGCTTTACGAGCAATCTTAATGGCTAAATTACTATCTTGTGGTTTTTCCTTCTTCAATATCTTTGTTGCTGATTTAATTGTTTTGTGAAACAGTTTTTTGTCATTTATACGAACTCGTGGTGATGGTCTTTTCACTGTATTCCTTTTCTTTGCTTCAACACCCATACCAAGTTTAGTTTTTGCTTTTATTGCGTTGGTGACTATATATGGAAATGTTTTTTCTGCATGATGACTATCTTTTGAAAGAACTTTTTCCCAAGCTTTATTTTCAAGAATTTTGTCAGCTTGATGTCTGCTGTTTAAGTGTTTAGTTTTCGAATAAGCAATATCGTGATTTTTGCAAGCAGCATCCAATAAGTTAATTCCTTTATCTCCTCTATCTAAACGCTTTTGTAATCTGGTGCCAGGTCCACAGTACTGATATCCAGGAAGATGTAATTCAAAAGGCAGAGAACTTATTGCTTTATTTAGTAAACCTTCTCCAACGATAGTGTGCTTGAGACTAAAACTTTTGTTATAAAATACAACCATATTACTTTAATCTACCATAAAAGATATTGTTTGCAAATTTTACAAGTAGTTATTAAAATGCGCTTCGTGAAACAACATAAAAATATATTAGTTCGTAATGCTGATATTTGTTCAAATGAAAGTAAAAAAATTAGATATAGTTCCTTGTTACCAAATTCTATTCGAGCATTAATAGTTGGTCCTTCAAACTGTGGAAAAACTAACATAATGATTAGTAAGCTGGAAAGTCCTAATGGTCTCAAGTTTGAAAATATTTACTTGTACTCAAAATTTTTATATTAACCTAAATATGAATACCTAAAGAAATTAATTTCACCAATTAAAGGAATGGGATACTACACATTTGCAGAAAACAAGGACGTTGTTCCTCCTAGTGAAGCTAAAAGCAATTCAATTATGATTTTTGATGATGTTGCATGTGAAAAGCAAAACAACATACGTGCATATTTTTGTATGGGTCGTCATAAGAACGTAGATTCATTTTAGTTGTGTCAAACTTACACACGGATTCCAAAACATTTGATAAGAGATAATGCTAGTGTAATTATTATGTTTAAACAAGATTCGACAAATATGAAACATGTATATGATGATCACGTTGCCAGCGATATGAACTTTGAAATTTTTCAACAAACTTGTAGAGAATGTTGGAAGGAAAAATGCGGATTTTTGATGATAAGTAAAGATAATGAACTAAACAACGGTCGTTATAGAAAGTCATTTTATTACTTCATCATAATATAATTTGCTGTTCATCTAATCCACCCTTCAGTATTTAATCTGACTTCAAACTTTATACATGTGATTATTGTAACTGACCAGATAAGCTGAACTGATACCTGTTAAACTGACCTGATAAGGTGATCTGGTACCTGATAAGCTGATCTGATACCTGATGAGCTGATCTGATGCCTGATCTGTTAACCTGATCTAATAAACTGATCTGCTTTCCATTGAACTGATCTAATAACTAAAATTAATGAACAAATTCTTAAAGACTTGGTAACTACAAGAAATATCTTGAAGAAAAAGCTTCGAAGTATAAAAACTGGTGAAATAAATACACATGAACAATTAAGAGATACATTCAAGCCTATCACAGAACCTTTAAAAGAATTTATCAATAGCTCTAAATACGTTGGTAGACCGGTTAAGAAAGAACCGAGTGATAAGGAAACTGGAATTGATGACAATGAAAGTTTTCATCCTCAGAATTCAACAATAAAATTGGAAACGAGTACGCCCAAGAAACTAATTGAAGAATCAATGTTTAAACAATCGAAATAAAGAAAGTTATCCTAACTTATCACTATTACAATCGAGAAACGAACTAGATACTAACTATGGTCCACATAAAGACAATAATAATCAATGGAGATTTGGTAATAGCACCATCGAGTTAAATCAATATAAGATACAGGTTGGTGGACAAATATGGGTTCTCACGCCAGGACTGTTTTCTTTAATGTTTCATAAAACACCAAAAGACTATGACAAATTCGAGCTGGAAATCTATAAAAAAATATTACTTACTACCAATGCTCACAGGAGAGACTATAAGTCTGATGATCAAATCAAAGGAAGCACAGCCCATAAGTACAAACATATTATTGGAAGACTTTTTAGAGGAGAAAATCATAAAAGCTCATCAGATGTAACAAAAACTAATTATTTAGGAAGGTGTTTGATGCAGTTTAACCCTCATAATCCAAACTATATATACGGGGATGATCCAAACGACTTGGTAGATCGACTTAGACTACTGCTTGCATCACAGTCTGCAGGCCATACTAATCACAACAACGAAATTGTCTCAATTATTGAAGAACTACGTGAAGCTAATATAATTGTATAAACTATATACATACATAGATTTTTATATAAAACATGTCCGTTGATAAATTTGGGCATTATATTAACGATAGAAGTGAAGTAATTTCAACCAAAAATGCGCCTAAGTTGTTGGGCTTCTTTATGGATACGAACAAAAACATTGATGTCCAATACAAGAGAATCAAAAATGTTGCAAATGCTCTGGAGGAAAACGATGTTATCAGTAAATTGTTCCTGCAAACTGAACTCAAAAAAGAGCAACAAGATGTAGCTTTCCAGTTAGAAAATCTTAATGCTCACTTGCAGGATATCAATAAGAAAATTGATGATAATAAATCACTTTTTGATATGGAAATTGAAGAGTTACGAAAAAAAATTTATAGAATAGAAAATTACATGTTCGTATCAATAGCTGAAAGTGCACCAAGTAGATCACAACACACTTAACACTGCGACTGGAAAAATAAGATTTCTTCAAAAAGAAATATTGTAAATGAATTGCATAAGCAGGCTCGAAAACGTTTTGTACTTCGTAGGGTTGTGATGAAAGGAATAGATGATCTTTGGCAAGCTGATTTAGTTGAAATGGGAAATTATTCCTTAGACAATAGAAATTATCGATTTTTGCTAACTGTATTGATACATTCTCAAAATTTGCTTGGGCAGTAACTTTGAGAAGAAACAATGCATTTGAAACAACCCAGGCAATGGAGAATATTTTCAAATTGGGACGAATACCGAAAAACTTGCAAACAGACGATGGTAAAGAATTTTTCAACAAACATTTTAATCAGTTGATGAATAAATACAATATTAATCACTACTCAACATATAGCATTATGAAAGCCTCAATAATAGAACGATTCAATAGAACATTAAAAGGAATGATGTGGAAAGAATTTAGCTTAAATAGCTCATAAAATTGGATTGATATGTATAGAGATTTAATTGGTGCATACAATAGAAGAATTCATCGCACCATTAAAATGTCACCGATTAAAGTAAATTCAACAAATGAAAAACAGCTTTTAAAAACAGTATACAGTCATTTAAAGGTGTATAAAATGTCAAAATTTAATGCAGGAGATCATATATGCATAAGCAAATATAAAAACATTTTTGAAAAAGGTTATACTCCGAATTGGACAACGGAAATCTTTACAATTAAAAGAGAACAAAACACATATCCTACAACATATGCATTAGAAGACTATCGCGGAAATCCTATTAAAGGTGGATTCTATGAAGAAGAACTTTCAAAAAACAGATATCCAAAGACATACCTAGTTGAAAAGGTTCTGAAAGCTAAAGGACAGAAGGTGTTTGTTAAGTGGCTGGGCTTTGGTAATGAGCACAATTCTTGGATAAGCAAAGATGAGATATTGTAAATGGAAGAATACAATAAATAAACAACAACAATGGCATCAATATTTAATTTAGTTTAAAATAAGTAAATAAACAATAAATACGCAACTGATTCTTATAATTCATACTGTGTGTTTAACCTCATTTATTTACAATCAAACAGTCACAATGTCAATAACATTGACTCTGAGCTCCAATTCATCAGAGCTATCTGCTAATTATTTTCCTCCTATTGATTTAAATGGAACCTATGAATGTGCTCTAACTGATTTTCATTCATACAACAGTATCCCAAATGTGGATGTCTACAACAATATATTTCATATCGGTGAACTTGTAATTGAAATACCGATCGGATCTTATGAATTAAATGATATAGTTGACTATATAGAAGAACAATACAAACGATATAGACCAGAAAACAAAATTTTGATTGAAGCTAATAACGAACCAATATATCTAAAGAACCAATATATTTTAATAAAGAAAATATAATAGGTAGACTTTTAGGATTCAATAGCAGAATATTAACGCCAACAAAGAACATTACTCTGATCTTCCAGTGAATAACTTTAAGGTGAATATCTTGAGGATTTAAAGCAGTATTGTGGTTAATACTTATATGAATAATTCTAAAGCTCATACACTACATGAATTTCTGATTAATGTACCGGCTGGATATAAAATAGTTGAGATTCCCAAAAATCTTATTTATTTGCCAGTAAACTCCATAGAGATAAGTTCACTAGCTCTTCGCGTGGTTGAACAAAACGGCGACTTAATTAATTTCAGAGGAGAGGAAATTACAATACGAATACATTTAAGGACAACTAAATAATGATAATATACAACACGAGTATATCGAAGAATACTACTGTAACATCTAATTCTCAAACGTTACAATCTAAGCAACAATTGAAAAGATCTGTTCGTCAAAAATCGCTTACAGCAGCAAACGAGAGTTTTCTCAAGTCACTGAAATTTAAACTGAAAACAAAATGAGTTCAATAATAGACGTTTTAGATAAACCAATATCTGATGAAAATATAATCAAAAAGGATTATCACACATACATACATACCATACCTTCAGTTTTTTAACAACTACGATGAAGTAAGAATTTCAATACAAAACCAAGATCTATATGTGTTACCCAGTGAAGCTTATACATATGTGGATGGACTTGTTGTAGAATCGAAATCTACACCCAACTTTCAGTTGAAAAACAATTTTATTGCATATCTCTTTGATGAAATTCGCTACGAACTAAATGGTATTGAAATTGATCAGACAAGATATTTGGGAGCCACCAGTACCGTAAAAAATTTGGTTTCTTTATCACCTACGGAAAGCGTTGTGTTGCTAAATGCTGGATGGAATAAACTTGATGAAATAAATTTTCAAAATGGAAATTTTAATTTCTATGTACCACTCAAACTTCTTTTAGGATTCGCTGAAGACTATAATAAAGTTTTATTAAATGCTAAACATGAGTTGATACTCTTACGTAATAAGAACGATGAGGATCTTGTACACTCGAATGTTTCCTCTGAGAAAGCAAAACTTACAATTTCACTAATATCATGGACAATTCCACATGTTCAATTATCTGATCATAGTAAATTGAATATGATCAAAATACTTAATAATGGTGCTGCTATACCAATGGAATTCCGTAGTTGGGATTGTCATATGAATCCACACCTTAATACGGGGACCAATCACATATGGAATGTGAAACTGGCCGCTAATAAAGAACGCCCTCGTTTTGTGTTGATTGCCTTTCAACAAGAAAACAAGTTTGTTCATTGTGGTCTTACTAACTTAAAAGTATATTTAAACTCAACCTCTTACCCATATGACGATCTTAATATAAAATTCAAAAATGAGCGCTATGCGATTCTATATGATATGTATCTAAGATTCCAACAAAGCTACTACATGCAACAACCCCAACCTCTTCTAACAAGTCAAGAGTTTAATAATAACGCTTCAATTATTGTAGTTGATGTCAGTCACCAAAACGAAACGCTCAATACCGGACCAATCGACATAAAAATTTAATTTGAAACAGCAACAAATATTCCGGCAAAAACATCAGCTTACTGCGTTCTTATTCATGACCGCGTAATAGAATACATACCAATAAAAAATCAAGTCCGGAAGGTCTTATAAATTAGATAACATGGATGGTGATATTGTTTTTGTAGACTTGCAAGGTTTCAAAAATAATTCAAATGACTTCATCGCAAAAGAACTAGCTGCAGTTTTCAGCAAGAACGAATACCTGAATTTCATAATAAAACCTCCTTTTGATTTCGCATCATCATATTAACTGGAATGATGGATCAGTCTCATTTCAAAGCGTCTGCAAGTTTTTAAGATCCAATATAAGAAATTCACAAATATATGTTAAGGGGGAAGAGAAGAAAAAATAGCTGGAAAAAATTATTCATCAAACAGTTTATAACATTGAAGACATTGGCTGCATTAATTTTAAACAAATGGAAACTAAGCATTCAATATATCTCTATTGTAACTATCACGACTATGGTGTTTGTGCCTTAAGGAATGCAATTTTACTTAAAAATGAAAATGCTAACAAACTTTTAAATAAATGCTTATAAAAATTTAAATAAATGTCTTTTTATTTCAAATAAAAACCTACATACATATTTTTTTTCAGAGAACACACAAACAAACATACACAATGGTTCATTCATTCATTCAAATGGTCAAGGGAATATTTGGGCACATAGAATAAACGATTATTATTTGTTTGTATATATATGCGTAAATGAAAATGAATATGTACATCTTATCACATTTTATACTGACCAGGAAGGCAAAAAAGCGGACTGTCATACAGACTCACCAATCGTCACACACACACACACAGACTGTCTGACAGGCAGACATTCCAACCGCCACTCAGAACACAAAAAACACACATACTTTAACATAGCATATATATTCATATTATACAAAATACAGAAATCGCACCACAATCCAGATCCCCAAATAATATCCATCGATGATCGTCATGTATAAAATAAACAAAATATCAATTTAAATATTTATGGAATAGTAAATTTTTTTTCACAACGTCTTCAAGATCAGAATAATCAAATTGTTCCCCCAGACTCAAGCATTGCAAAAAAAAAAAAAATAACTGAATTGCTGGACAAAATGTCTTAAGTAAACACACACAAAAATTAAAAACAAACAAAAAATAAAAGAAGAAATCTCACTCCAGCAAGAAGAAACGAACCACAAACATTAAGGCCAACCATTTATAACTACAACACTTTTGAAATAGTGTCATTCCTAAGAAAATGTTCTAATGTTCCTAAAAATTTCTTATTTTCTATTAGGCTATAGCACACATAGACAGACAGAATTCCTACGCTCACATATGGACAGACACAAATTCCCACGCTCACATACCGACGGACATGTATTCCCAAGGTCATATATGGACAGACACAAATTCCCACGCTCACATACCGACGGACATATATTCCCAAGGTCACATATGGACAGACACAAATTCCCACGCCTACCCCAACATTATGAAAAAAAAAACAACAACAATGTGAACACCCCTATTTAACAGTGGGAAAATACACACACAAACATTAAAGAGTCAAATTACAAAAAAAAAACCAATTAACATAAATTTGGCAATTAAAACTGAAAAATTTTAAATTTAGTTGTTGAAATTTGAGAATTTTAATTGTCCTGGCGCATACAGTATCCTACTACTCATAGGCCATCGATATTGTATACTCGCTGTGTATTTGAATATTATAAAAGAAAAATTTGAATTATTCATTCAATAAAATCTACAAAAATGTAGGCACCAAATGAATTTTTAAATTTAAAATAAAACTAAATTTATTATCTGGCTAAAAGGGACAATGTTGCAGCTAATTGCAATTCCGCTGGTACTGATGTTGACGTGCTACCGGAAAAGTTAATTTGGGAAAGCACGAAATTAAAAGCTTCCTTGGACAATCTAAACCGTTTCTGGAACCTAAAATATGTATGTACATAATTTTTTGATGTTTATTTATAATCATATTAAAATTTTTCCTGCTTACGCTATGTCTGATAATGACAAAGGGCCGCATTTGTCTCTTTGCACGCATAATACAGTGTTCTTTTCCTTCCTCAGAAAAATATTAGAAAAATAAAGAATCTAAATTACATTAAAATTAACCAAAATATTCTGCTGTGATTTTACTTACTCGTTTTTTGTTTCAAAATATTTGTTTACTTTTAATTTGTAGAAATAATATGTTTTGATTCTATTACAAAACAAAAAATAATTTACATTTTTCTTATAAATTTCGATTCGTTAGCTTTCGAGTGCCATAATTTGGTTATTCGATAACGAGTGCCGCGATTTGGGCCCAGTACTTATTATATATGTCTTTTATGAACAATAATAAATACTTTTCAAACTTTGATGCTCATTAAAAATATTTTAAAATACATATCATATGCAGACATTATTTGAATTAATATTAGAAGCATTTCTTCAATAGATGAATTTAATAGATTAGTATGTTTGCTGATTTGATTGTAAAAAGTATTCCTGGATGCAATTAACATAACATTGTTGCAGCAGTGATGGTCTTGGAGACAATTCCATTTTTGTATGCGAAAGTTTCCAGTTCACCATAGAAGTGTGTGAAGGCAAACATTATTGTGATTCAAATGTTATTTCACTAATAATTGCAAAATAAAGATATGCTATTTAAAATAATTTCATTTCATAGGTCTCAAAAATGTGTTAAGTACAATTGGCAACAAATTTGTGTCATATGGAAGTAATTCTAACTTGATTGTTGGTGGTTCAAATATTGATTTGCTTGGTGATACAGAATCAATAGATTTTCAAACCTATTTTCACATTATGATTTCAGAAACTGTCATACTTTAATTACAAATTCTATAACTGGAAGATCTATTGACAACGTTTTTACAAATATCACAAGCACATTACTGATTTATCCTTTCAAATGTTCCTTATCTGATCACTATTTGATTTCTCGTAAGATATCACTATGTATTGAGAACATTAATTATACCGATATTTTATTACAGTATTGTGATTATGACTATTATTCAATTGATATATCTATGCCAGTGGCAGTAAATAACAGTTATCACTAAAAAATTAACTTCACTTTCAATAACAAAAACACCAACAATCAACAATAATTTTTCAAATTTCCTGTGAAAAACAAATTCACTGAATCGATAACTGCAATTACAAAAAACATTATTAAAGTTTTTGTTAAAAGAAAAATTATTGAAACAAGAGGACTTTTTGCAAAACTGTGTTTTTTTAGGATTTGATAAGTTTAATTATTGAAACTTGAATAACAACTTGTACTTGAATCAATAACTTTTTTTGAATTCAGATTCATAGGCTAATTGTTCGAACTTATTTTAAATCTCAGAAAGACATGATGATAAATATTCCAAGGCACAAAGAAAAGTCAACATCAGTTTTATTCAACTTACACAGCAGAGCAGAACAGCTGTTTTCGAAAGTCGCAACACTTTCATCATCAGTGCTCATGTATATAATGTATTCGTCACCACTTTTTAGGTGGCTTAGTTGAATGTGATAACACTTCAACAACATTACCAGAACTCTTCACAGATCACAACAAAATATTTTTACATTTTAGACATAGTATATACATATACATATGTATATACTATATACACTAAAAATTTAGAATAAGTAGCATTGTACAATATAACACTACAATATCTACTAACTTTCGATTCTAAACTAATTCTACTCATTATTTTTTTTTTCTTAATGCATTAGTTTTTATTAACAACATTGTTTGTATTTGCTTTAAAACACAAAATAACATACACACAAATATAAATAATTCCATGTACTTTTATTTAAAATACATATAGGTACACAACATATACTTAAACATACATACATGTGCAAGTTTCCATAACAGAAAAATAAGGAATAATAAAAATTAATATACAATACATTTTTTTTGTTAACTTGTTACAATAAACATATAAAAGAAGTTAAAAAAACATATCCAACTCACAACATCAATGAAAAAGGAAAACAAGAATTTTTAATATACAGTCCAGTGTTGCTACATTGCAATGTAAATGTACGTTTTTTTTTCCTCAACAAAACAACTCAAAATGAATTAAAATTATTTTCCAAATATTTATTTAGAATAGAATAATGATTTTATATATATTTTGTTTTTCTTTCTTTAACTTGCCGCAAAAACCTAATTAGAGATTAAAATCAAGACAAGCAAACAAATTCCGTATGGCAAAAACTAAATTCAATGAGAAACAAAACAAAAATAGAAAAACAAAAAAAAATATCCACAAATAGATCTCGAACAGAGAAAAAAAAATACAAAAACAAATCAAAACAAAAATAAAATCAAAGCAAATTACAAATGAAAATTAAACAAAAGTAGAAGAGAATTTTAAAGCAAAAACAAATGAAAAGAAAGTTCGATTTTGCAATTACAAAGTGAATGAATGCAAGATAATTGAAGTATGCATTAATGTTGTATAAGTATTTTTTAAACAAAGTGAACAAAATTTTAAATAAAACAAATTAAATATTTTGAGAAATTGATGACCAGTTTTAATAAAGACAAATTTAATGATTTGATTAATAGATTCTATAAAGTAAAGAAAAGAATATTGCAAAATCGTCCTCTTTCACCTAAAGTAGAAAAAAATGAATATATTGAACTACTAATCGAAAATTATAACGCGATACTATTATACGCTAGTCTAACCAGAACAGAACTGCCAATCTATACAAAAACAAACAATATTTACAAACTTATAACGTGCACTCGTTTGAATTAGTCGATCGAGATCTGATGTCGGAATCAGATTCTGATTTTGATGAGAATAAAGGATTTTGATGAGAAAAAGGAAATAGTTGAAAACGACACTGCAAGCACCTATATTTTAGCAACGAATATGGCTTCGAAAGATCAAAAGAAATCTTTTATTAATATTTACATTAACATATTAAGGGAAAACTATGACGGAAATTCCCTTAGCGGAAGAGAATCTTACATCAACATTTTTAGCCTTTGTCAAGTCAAAATTGCAAAAAATAAGGCCAGATAATTCGAAAGTGGTTGCTGGCGAAATCGCTGCCTTACAAATACGAAACAACAACTACGCCGAATTTACGAAACAAGCTGAAGAGTTGGCAGATTCGCTCAAAAGATCTTTAGTATTGGAGGGAATTACAAAAGCTAAAGCTCAAGAAATGGCCATTGAGCAAACCGTCAGCGTATGTCGACTGAATGCTAAGTTAAACTTAGTAAACTCTATTCTAGCATCAACATCATTTTCAGATCCTAAGGATGCGATAGCTAAGTTGGTTGTTGAACAAACTAACGAAGCAAGTGAAAAAAAAATTTTAGCATTTCGTCCCTATAGCAATGTTTCGAATAACTTTTCTAATAGAAATAATAAAAATGGGCCTCATAACAATCGGGGTAACAATCATATCAGTCGTGGTTATGCTCGTGGGAATAATTTTAGACGCAACGATAGGCGCAATTATAATTCCAATGATAACTTTCATAATTTAAATAGAAGCAATTATTCGTATCGTGATAATAATAGGAATAATAGTAACAATAGGAATGCTAGGGCCCTACATTTAAAGGCTGAGATCCCTCGACAAGAGACGTTGGGAGAGATCAGTCACAATTTTTAACAAAATCAAATCAAAATCACTTTATTCGCTTAGATTGTGTCGAAACAAATGAACGCTGTAGTTTTTTAGTAGATTCCCAAGCAGATGTCTCATTAATTAAACATTCTTCTTTACGACCTAAAATAAATTTTAATAAAAATGAAACTGTTAACATTACAGGAGTGACCAACCAGCATATTTCAACATTAGGAACATTAGATGTTGATTTCCATATTCAAAATTTCGTAATTTATCAAACTCTTCATGGTGTCGATAACATTTTTAATATCCCTTCAGAAGGAATTCTGGGAAAAGAATTTCTAAAAACGCATAAATGCAATATTAACTATGAAAACATAACAATTTCATTTTGGTTTTATAATAAAAAGTTAAGAATACCAATAGAGCATGGTACTGACAGTAACAGCTGTGTGATTCCACCAAGAAGTGAGGTTTTCAGGTTATTAGACTTAGGAAACATAAGAGAACCTGTATTCGTAGATTCACAGGAGCTGATTGAAGGAGTTTTCATTGAAAAGTGTGTTGTTCAGTCTAGCACGAAAAACTCACAAATTATACTGTGTATGAAATTGAAAGGCCCACTTCAGCGCGTGGAGGCATTAAGAAATATATTAAAAAACCAAATGCCACCAGAAGTGCAGGATGACTTAATACCTTTATGTGAGAAATACGCAGATATTTTTGCTATGAAAAATGACAAACTTACCATTAACAATTCTTACACGCAGAAACTTAGAAATCCTTAGAAATTGCAACTTGAAAATCAATCCGCATATATGTGATTTTTTCAAGCCCGAAGTCACATTTCTAGGCCATAGGTGTACATCGCAAGGTCTATTACCCGATAATTCAAAAGTAGAAGCGATCAAAAACTACCCTGCTCCGACAAATAAAGACGCTGTCAAACGGTTTGTAGCGTTCGCTAACTATTATAGAAGATTTATTAGGAATTTTACACTATTAACCGCACCTTTAAATCGGTTACCAAGAAAGAAAATAAATTTTATCTGGGACGACAAATGTCAAAGCGCCTTTGAGCAGCTGAAAACATATTTAAAATCTCCAAGTTTGTTGCAGTACGCAGGGTTTTCCAAAAAATTCATAATTACTGTAGACGCCTCGAAAATTGGCTGTGGGGCAGTCTTGAGTCAAAATTTTAGTGGTAGTGACCTTCCTATCTATTTTGCTTCTAAGTCGTTTAATCAATCAGAACAGAAGAAACCAACAATAGAACAAGAACTTTTGGCAATACATTTTGCAATAAAACAATTTAGACCGTACGTTTACGGGACCGAATTCATAGTTAGATCAGATCACCGACCTCTTCTTTACTTATTCAACATGAAAGATCCCTCCTCCAAACTTACCAGAATAAGATTAGAATTGGCAGAATATAATTTTACCATAGAACACATTAAAGGGAAAGATAATGTAGGAGCTGACGCACTTTCACGTATTTCAATTGACGAATTGAAATACAAAACAATTTTTCCTGTGACAACCCGTGGAATGTCTAGGCAAACTAAGTGTGATAGTGTTAAAGCTAATGCTACTGTAGAAAAAATACCAGTTTAGAAAAAATTTTCGCATGATTTTGGTAAAAAAATTCGTTCAGAAATGTTATACACCAATCACAAAGTAGCAAAGTTGCGCATACATGTGTATAGGAAATTCAAATTAGCAATGTGGTTTAGATTTCTTTATTGATAACGAAATATTTCAATTGGATGAAATGCTTTTGAGACTTCAAAGTGAAGCTGTCAATAAAAATATCCGAACAATAGAGTGGCCAAAAGATGATTCCTTTTTTTCAATCTGTAGTATTCAGAAACTTAAAGACCATGGTATAAAGACACTTGGTAAGATCGAAATTATATTAACTGATCCTATAATAGAAGTATATGATAAAAAACAGAAAAATTATTTGATGGCAATTTATCACAATGATCCACTTCTAGGGCATTGTGGCCGTAAAAAACTATATGCGAAACTAAGAACGAAATTTTTTTGGAAAAATATGTCAAGAGACATTGCAACTTTTGTGAAAACGTGTGAGAAGTGTAGTCTTAATAAAGTTCGACCAGGGAATAAAGAAAAGTTTGTCATAACTCCAACATCAACTCGAGCATTCGATGTTGTAGTATTAGACACAATAGGTCCATTAGAAGAATCTAAATATGGAAACAAATATGCTTTAACGTTAATATGTGATTTAACTAAATACCTTGTAGCGATACCAATACCTAATAAAAGTGCAATTACTGTAGCAAAGGCCATTTTTGAAAATTTCATTTTGATATATGGGTTGATGAATACAATTAAATCAGATTTAGGTTCAGAGTTTAAAAATCAAGTATTATCAGAATTGCTGAAACTGTTAAAGGTAAATATAAACTTTTCAACTGCATATCATCTCGAAACACACCGTAGAAAAAACCACAGAGTTTTTAACAAATATTTGAGATAATTTATAAATGAAAATTTTTCAGATTGGGATACCTATCTAACATATTTCGCGTTTTTTCATAATACTACTCCAAATACAGTATTCGACAACAAATTCGTACCGTATGACCTTATATTTGGAAAACGACCAAATTTACCTGAGGAGTTGAGGAAAAGCACAATTGACCCAATATATAATGTTGAAAACTACAGTAAAGAAGTTAGGTTTAGACTACAAAATACAAACAAATTGGCGAAAGAACTGATTGAAAAACACAAGCTACGTAATAAAAGCCTGTATGACAGATACGCAAAACCATTGCCACTAGAAGTAAATACCACTGTTCTAGTCCAAAAGCAACCCTACGATAAATATAAAAGTATTTATGAAGGTCCTTTCATAGTAAAAAGAATCGATGGTTGTAATGTTACTGTGTATGATAAAAAAAGAAGAAGAGAGAAAACAGTTCACAAAAATAGATTTAAAAAAATGTAAATAAAATAGAAAAATGTACAAAACAAAAATATATTTGATATTAGTAATATACATATAAAGAAAATAAAAAATAAAGAAAAAAAATATAGTAATACTAATGTCCAACAAATATAAAAACTATACAATAGTCTTGTTCATGACTTAAATCACACAAGTCATTAACAAAATGAACTTTGCTTTAAGTGCAAGCATTTATAAAGAAACCCCTTTTAATAACTTCTGTTTAATCTTTAATTACTTAAAGTATAAGAATTCTTTGAAAAAAAAAAAATATAATAAACAATATTAACCATAGCATCTTTGCAAAGGAAAAAGCAAGAATTAAACGAGAAAGGTACCACAAGTTTACTTCTTCCTTTTTCCCATAAAAAGGGGAGGTGTAGTGCAACACATTATCCATCCCTGCATGTATCATTAAGTTATAAGAACACTTCCACTTATAGTTTGTAATTACAATAAACCAAGAATATACAAATAAAGACGAGGGGAGTTTATTGGCGACTAGCAAACAGATCAGTTGTGTTTTATTTTACAACTTATTAAAATGTGATTTTATGAAATCATTTGTGAATTTTTAATAGTTAATTTATTAACATAATTCTCAGATGGTTTATAAAAGTCTTTTAATAAGTTGAGAAGTTTGCAACTTTCCAAAACTGTGGTTGAAGTCTACTGACGATTTGGTAAAAAGCGCAAATGAAATGCATATAGGCATTGCTTAGCCAGCCAACAAATAAATTTCATATTATATTCGTTTTGCTACCATTTTCATCTTTTAAACCCTTATGTTGTGGTAGGTACAAATGGTGAAGGTACCAAAGTGTACCAAACGTTTTTCATTCTAAAAATTAGGATTTTTCCACTATTTATACAATTTATAAACATAATTATGGGTTTATCTTTTTACCTTGAGAACCGCTAGATAAATTTTGTAGTTGTTGATTTATAAACGTAATGCAAACTTTAATCCTCAGCAAATGGAGAATTTTATCGTATTTAAGGCCAAAGTCAATATTAATCTAAAATAGACGTAAAAAATTATATTCATTCTCGAAAAATACACAGATATACTTAAGTACTTACTAATATGTACTTGATTAGAAATGAAACTCTCGTGTCGCTGGATACTTAACAACTGAACTTGTCTTTATTAAAACAAATTGTATGTAACTTACCTATAGAGAATGTATCAAAATTTAAATAAGAATAAAAGGAATATTGCAATAAGTATAATAAAGCTGAGAAAGCCAAACGTCAGAGATGTGACATACATATCTCTCCTCCTTACTTTCGTTGCAATTCTAAATAAATAGTCTTTACTTAAGACTATGTATAAATTTCAGGAATGAAACAAATGAATAACCAGTAACAAAACTATATATGTACATAAAAATCGCCAAGAAATATAATAATTGCGTAATTTAATAATTAACAACAAATACAATAATAACAAACAATAAGCATAATAATTAACAATAAACACATGTGCATATTTTTAAATACATTTTCTTTCATGATTTTCTCTTTGTCTTTTAATTCTTTCTGATCTTCTTAACTCCAGATCTGCATTAAAAGTTCTCTTTATTTTCTTCTCTTTAGCTTTATAAGTTAATACTTATGAATTATATTTTATAATTTTTTATTTTTTAAATTGATTTACATGAGCTACTCTCTGAGAACCATTTATGCTAATTAAATACCTAACTTTACTCAGTAATTTTATGATTTTTACATTTATCCATTGCTATACATAACGATTTCATTTCCTTAGTTCAACGGTTTGAAATTTTACTTCTTTATTTTTTAAACTTTCTTTTTTCTTATTTTCCAACTTTATTCTATTTGGTTGTGAGCTTTTATTTACAATTTTTGGATTAATGATATCTATTAAAGTTTTTAGCTTGAAATTGAAGATCATATGAGTTGGTGCTATTCCCGTTGTTATTGGTGTATTCCGGTATTTATGAAAAAATTTTTTATTTTAAAGTCCCATGATGTATCTATAGTTCTTTGATCTAGTAAATACTTTTTTAATGATGATTTTACAGTTTGCACTGCTCTCTCGGCATACCCATTTGATTGTGGGTGATAAGGTGGTGATTTTAGTACTTTAACTCTACCATTGGTACAAAACTCAACAAATTCTTGTGAACTGAAGGGCGGTCCATTATCACTCACTAATTCAGTAGGAAGTCCGAACACTGAAAAAATTGATCTTAAGGTTTCATTGACAACAAATGCTGTAGTTGGCTTCATTATTTTAGCTTCTATCCATTTAGAAAAAGTATCAACTATAACATGTATAGTTATATTTTCTATTTTGCAAAAGTCTATATGGATTCTTTCAAACGGCTTCTTAGGCTCTGGCCACGTTATTATGATTGGTTTTGGAATATTTTTATTTGCGCTACATACTTGACATGACCTTACATACATTTCCATGTCCCCATCTATTCCCGCCCACCAAACATATGTCCTTGTTAAAGATTTCATCCTTACAATCCCAATATGTCCACCGTTAATTTTAACCACCATTTAACATCCACCACCATTTTAACATCCTCAATACTAATAGGAAATTCGTGAGCTATATGAAAAACATTTATACTATCGTTAAAATCGCCTGTGTGTTCTGGTATGGGCAGACGTGATAGTGCGTCCGCGTGACACATCTTAGATCCGCTCTTATACTTTATGTTATAACTATAAGATGATGAAAAGATAGCCCACCTGTGCAGTCTGTTTGAAACGACTGATGTAAGTTCCTTATTCGTTGAAAAGATCTCTCGCAATGGTTGATGATCACTTTCAATTGTAAAATTCAAACCATAAATATCCGAACTGCATATTGCGAGGGCTTCCCGATGAAGTTGCGAATAATTTTTCTCAGATGGTTTCAATGAGTCTGATGCAAACATGACTGGATGAAATTTTCTATCTATTATGCGTGACAGTACACCGCCTACACTGTAACACTGGCATCATAAGAAATTACAATCGGTTTTGTCGGATCGTAATGTGTTAGAGTTCCGATTTTGATTATTAACTCTTTACTTTTATTGAACCTGTTTTGATGCTTCTCTGTCCAAATCCACTTAGTATTATTTCTTGTTAAATCATATAGGAGGTGTAATTCCGATGAAAGGTTAGGTACACAATGATTATAGTAATTAACCATTCCTAATTATGATCTTAACTGATTCTTATTTGTTGGCGCGGGGGCTTCTACAACAGCTTTTATCTTTAACTTAGATGGAGAAATTCCTTTTTTGTTGATTGTGTAGCCCAAATAATTAATCTCGGTTTCGAAAAATCTACATTTGTCAAAGTTAATTTTAACATTTAAGTCCAATAATTCATTTAACAATACCACCAACCAAGATATCGTCGAAATACACCTGTACTTTTTGAAGACCCTTTAGCATTTCACATAAAATTTTAGAAAATATCCGAGGTGCTGTTTTCAACCCATAGACTAAACGTGTATATTGGAACAGGCCCTTATGCGTATTAATAGTTAATATTTCGCTAGAACGAGTTGACACATTTACCTGTAGATATTCATCTGTAAGGTCTAGTTTGCAAAAAAAATTTCAGCCAGATAAACTAGCCAAATTATCATCTACTCGAATCTGTTTACAGTTCTGCGACAATCAACACATATTCGTATTGATCCGTCCCCTTTGTTGACAAAAACTATAGCCCACTTGCTACTGCTAACTAGAACTAATACGTCTTCATCACACATTATATTGAGCTCCTCTTCAACTTTAGACCTTAATCCAAATGGTACTGTGTGCGCTTTTGCAAAGTTTGGGTATGCTTCTTCTTTTAAAATGATTTCGGCTACATAGTCGTTTATTGTCGAATTATTTACTTTCGCAAATAAGTCTGTGTTTTTATCAAAACAAAAGTCCTTCTTTATATTGGGTATTATAGCGTTAATATTATTAAATGTGTTACGCCAATTCGAGACTATTTCATCCAACCAATTTCTTCCAATAAGTGGTTTAAATTCGTATTGGAAACTTAAAACAAGCAATTTCGAATTTTAAGTTATTTTACAAAATTCTACCTCAACAACAACACAGCCAACAACATCAACCGCCTCACAAGTAACAACTTTAAGTTTTCACTATTCTTTTGTTGTTTTTATGTTTTAAAAAAATTTATTATAATAGGAAATGTGACAAATAGAAACACATGCCCCGTGTCTATTTCCATTTTTATACCCTCATCGTAAATTTTTACGAAAACAAACAATGACTGAGTGGATCAGATGAAAATTGCGTACGATCTTAACAACTGGTGGCTGTTCACAGACAGGTCGAAACAAAGTTTAAAATTATTATGTAACAAATAAATACCGAAACAAAGACTTTATTAAATTATTATCCAAAAACATTTAGTTTAATTAGAAAATTATAAAATTCGAGTTAAAAATTTAAATTTTTAGCCATAAGGGAGTCTTTATGACCTGTTTTTGGTATCTAGACACGTTCAGATTACATTGAAATGTTTGCAAAAGTTGTTCAGATATAGTGTATGAAAAATCAGGATTTCTTAAAAGATATGATCGAAAAACCGGAAAAAAATTTTTTTTTGTTTTCTAAGTTTTTTGAAAAATCTCTGAGATAAAATACATTTCTGTCATAAAATTTTAGCAAAATATATTCAATGTACTCTTGGCTACATTTTTGCTGAAAATAGTTAAGCGATATTTTTAAGTGCTGGTTAGCTATTTGTCAAAAAGTGATGACACCTTTTTTTGGGGTATCATGCCAATATTGGGAAACTTTGGAGGCGAAGAAAAAGAAGACGGTCACCAAACTGAGTATAGGGTTTTACTACATTTCGACAGTAGAATCGAACCCATATAGTTACAACCTAGTCAGTGTTGTATAGTGTAATCAGACAAAATACTTACCGTATTCTTCACTGAATTCCTCACTTACAGTGTCCTTTGTTTTTGAAATGTTTCCGGATAGTCTTTTTAAGTTGTATACTTTAGAGTATAATTTTCCCCATTTTCCATTTTTATAATGCTCCTGAAACTAAATGTTTAATGCATATTATATAAATATTAAACTAGTTTTCAGCAATTGCCGTTGTTCCTCGTAATATTTAAAAATCGGGTTTCCGTTCTTTGTATTTTGCACATAGTTAGCACTGAACATCCAGTTCGATAACTTAATCTCAAATATGACTAGGTCACCGACCGCAAGACCATGGATAAGTGATTTGATATGTTCGTCAGTTAGTAGTTTTAAGATTTCTATACTTATTCGATGTTCTACATATGAAAAAGTTAAATATAAAGTCAATTATGATGATGCTAAAAATAGTACTTACTATTAAGATGATTATAGAGGTGTTCCAAATTCCAACTGGTAAGCAATTCAAGCAATGAACATTCAACACCTGTAGATTGTATATTATCCTAAATTTTGGATACATTAGTAAATGATTTTATAAAATTCTTTTAATTTTACAAACGTTTTGCCCTGAAAGGTTTCTATTTTCTCAAATGGTGGTCCTGTTATATCTTTTAGGTGAATAATTTGAAAAAGATTTGAAATTCCTTGAACTTCATAGGCTGCAAATTGAGAATGGTAAGAAGAGATCACTTTGTTACCATATATGTAATTAACATCAGAGTCTGTTTTGAAAATACATACTACAGAAATTATCTACTTCAGTAACGAACCTGCCAATAAGGTACTTATTGTCATACAAGTAACCCCATATAATTGCTTCTAAAAATAATGCTATAGCGTTTTTTTTTTAATTTGTGACGTATTTGTTCTCTAATGACGGGATTAGTTAGTAATTTGGTAAACTTGTTATCTTTTTCCTGTTTCGTTTATCAAAAAATTTGCAAATTTTAATTGATCTTTAGTCGCAAATGATTTTGGTAAATTCTTTCTAGAAGAAATAATGAGAGAATATATTTGAAACTGCTTGTGCTTTGCTTCACAAATTTGAAATTCCACAGATTTCTTAGGGGTCCTGATTTTTGCATTATCATGGGATAATGCAGAAGCATATGAAATTTCGATTCGGTGTTCGATTTTTTTTAATAAAATTTGGTAATCTGTGTTAATAATTTCAATTTTGTTTTTAATTTTATTGGTTAAGTTATTTGATATTTCATAATATAAAATATTTTCAAAATATTCATCAAGAATATCCATACTTCATCACTGCCACGAATATATTCTCCAAATAAGATAGGAAAATAATAGCAGAACGACATCATTTATTTGGCTGATAGCTTTAGCTAGCAACACTAAAGTTCCTTTCCTGTAAAGCTAAACTCTTCTATAACCTTATCGCTATTAAAATATACAAGTAACTTTATTCTACTATTCAGCATAAAAATATTGAAATATTTCATTTTTTGTATGAAATATGTAGTTGACTGACTAAGAATGTAATGGCATACACCTTCAAATATGTCATGCATTACATCTACCGCATAGTTTTCAACAGCGTGAAATGAAGGTATGTCATTGAATATTGATCTTTCTCCTATTCAGTGTTGTAAAACGTGTCATTTTCGATACCGTGTCTATAATTGATTCTATTTCTAAGAAGTTATGTATTTTCCTTAGTGCTCACATTCACAAGTTGCCGTAGCTTGTTGAAGTTAAGAAGGTCACGTGTTCTGCGCGGGCCGTAGTGGGGCCATGTGGTCCTTGCCATGCGGCAGTAGCTCTGTCACTTTCCTGGCTATTCCGTCAGCAATGAGGTTGCCAGTACAGTCAGTATGTCCCGGTACCCAGACAAGTGTCACCCTCGAATGTCTCGCTATCTCACTCAAATATAGTCGGCATTCGACCAAAGCTATAGATGTGCTGTACACAGCATTGATAGCAGAGACGGCCGTCTTACTGTCTGTAAAGATAAAGATATCGTTCGATATCCTATAATACCTCAGTCATCTAGCTGCTTGAGTGATAGCAGAAATTTTGGCTTGCAGGATGCTGCAACCGTTCCGAAGCCTAAATGAAGTTCTTACATTATAGTTCTCCACGTTAAAACCCCTGCCTACATTAGTTCCGCTCTTAGATCCATCAGTGAAGAGTCTAACGGAATCTGCAAAAATGAGAATCTGGAAGCCTGTTCCCTGTCCTCGACAAGAAAGTGGAAAAGCCTGCCAAATATAATAGTCAACGTTGACAATAGTTAACGTTGTCGTGGATGCCGATGTCTTGGTATTGCATCAGAACCCTGGCATGCCCATAGTAAAACCTTGACCATAGACACGCAAAAAATAGGACCAACTGTTTGGCCAAAATGTGTACTGGAAGCCAATTCAACATGGTGAAGAGTGCCCCAGTTGGAGTCGATCTGAGCGCGCCTGTCATCAGCCTTGCCACTAGACAAAAGATCTTTCCAAAGGTCCTGCGATGAGTATCCTTTACACCCCAGTTGAGACCAACTGCTCTTTTGCATGCCACCAGGGCCTTATCCGCCCCGCTTGGATGTTTAGGTTTCATGATAGCTTGCTATCTAGGATTACACCCAAGTATTTGGCGTTGTCAGATATTTTCAAGGGGGTACCGTTTAGCTTCGGATGCGTGAAGCTGTCAATCTTGTACCTCCTTGTGAAGAGCACCAGCTCAGTATTGTCTGGAATCACACTGAGCCCAGTACTGGTACTCCCTTTGCTTAGTATTGCCAGTGGGGACTCCATACACTGAGATATGGTATCTAAGTGTTTACCAGAGATCGCCACCGCAACATTATCGGCTTATGCGACCGTCTTGACTAGTATACGCTCCAGAGTTAGCAGAAGCGAATTAATAGTCAGATTCCACAGAAGGGGTGATAAAACACCTCCCTTTGGAGTGCCCCGATTGACTGTTTTGTATTCAGTTGCACCGCCAATCGAGGCCCTTACGACCCTGATGGTAAGCAGATTCCTAACAAACCTACAGATATCAATATCAATCCCTACGGCCAGCCTTCCTTCAATGATGGACTCAAGATTGACGTAGTAGAAAGCACCCTAAATGTCCAGAAAGGCTACCATAGTGAATTCCTTGTGTTCAAGAGATTTGTCTATGTATCCCACTAGAGAATGCAGTGCGGTTTCCACAGACTTGTCTTTCCTGTATGAATGCTGCGACTCTGAGAGAACATTCCTAGGTATGTCGTTCTCAGATGAATAGCAATTGCTCTTTCTAACGTCTTAAGCAAAAAAGAAGTAAGACTTATAGGTCTAAAGCCCGTAGGTGTAGTGTGGGATGTCTTACCCCCTTTCGGGATAAAGATGATCCTACATATGTGCGAGCATGCTGGTAAATAAGCCTTCCTTTAGCACTCTTTGTAAATCGCAAAGAGCCAAGGTAAGACAATGTCCGTATTCCTCTATAGGTCAGCTGAAATTATTCCATCTGGCCCTGGCGACTTATACGGATCAAAGCTGCTAACGGCCCAGCGAAGTCTGTCGATACTCAACGGAACTGTAGCTGTGCCGCCGGTTGAGTAGTCAATAGTAGCACCTGTTACAGGCGCTGCCTGAATGCCAGGAAAATGAGTGTCAAGTAATAGCTTTAGCGTTTCGTGACTGCTCATAATCCAGCTACCACAGGGTTTCTGCATGTAGCTTTGCACAATCGCTGTGTTGTGGTTGACGGTATCTTACCTTCTTCACTGCAGAAGGTCCTCCAAGATTTCCTTTTTGCGTTCCTTACGAGGTTCTTAAACCTATTCACTGAGGATTTATGTGTTGACCAGTCTCATGATCTTTTAGCCTCATTGAATAACCTGCGAAATTCCTTACGTAAATGTGCAATTTCCAGGCTCCACCAAGGTGGCTTGGTCTTGCTCCTAGAAATTACTGGCGTGCAGGCCATGTTAGTGGCGTAGCGGAGTGATTTAGAATCTCCACAGCAGAGTCGATATCCCGGATAACATTCATCGGTGGAATCGAAGATTGGGAGTTACAGAGTAGGCTGTTCTGTAGCTCCCAGTCGGTCTTCTTCCTGTTCATTATAGGATTCGGTATCTCAACACTTAGCCGTATGCTTAAGTCAATGTAGCGATGGTTAGAAAAGGAACAGTCGTCTGCAACCCTCCAGTCGGTAATTAGATTGGTATGACTTGTACTAACCAGTGTGATGTCTAAGACCTCCTCACAGTTGGACACAACAAAAGTGGGTTCTGAACTCCTATTAATTATATCAAGATTCAATATCAAAATCAAAAAGACACTCACGTCGTTCGTTGGTATCACTGCAACCCCACGAGGTGTGGTGCGAATTAGCGTCGGCACATATAATCAACGGCGTCGCAGTGCTCGACGCCCTGGTCACAACACAACGCACCTTGTCATTGGGTGGGCCGCCTACGTGATCATGTGCAATGTAACTCGAGACCAACAACACTGTCACAGACGGGATCTCCAGGGCTACAGAAATGGTGTCCTCATCATTGTATTCAGATAAAGTGAAGATACACAAAGAGTTTTTAGTCAAAATATAAGATCTAATATTACATGTATTTTTGGCACTTATAGCTCTTATTTTAAGTCCATGAATCCGGCCCTGGTGGATCCATGGTTCCTGTACCATAACGAGCTCCTCCTTCCTTTCAGCCAGCCGGAGGAGTAAAGCAGCAGATGCTTTTTTATATTGGTGAAGGTTTATCTGCGTCACCTTCACCATCTGTAGCAATGGCGGTTGTGTTGACGTCCTCTTGGCTCGAATCCAGAAGGAAGTCTTCGACATGCGTATCGGTGCCAGTGATTCCATGTACAGAACCAGAACTACACTCCTCGTAGACTCTTTGGGTGCATCCACCTTAGCTACCTTCCAATCATGGGTAGGTAGATCCGGGTTGCAATCCTTAAGGATCTCGAGGATCTCCTTCGAGGAAGAAGATTCGGAGGGAATTGTGGCCATGGCTCTAGGCCTTCTGGGTATTTCCTCCACAGGAACCACATCCAGCGTAGAGCCCTTTCACACTTCCCCAATAGCATCGATGGCCTTCTTTAACAGTAACGCTGAGCGTTCATCTGTACAGGCCATCAATTTTATACTGCGCTGATGCCAGCCAGCAACAACGTATTGAGACGGTGGTCCCGGATTGTCTTTGCGGATTTTCTAGAACACAGTCGCCAGCTTCTGGTTAACCAGGTCCCATTTAGCATGTGATATAGATCCATCCGACACATCCCTGCCGATAATGGCCCTTACGAGACCGCCTTGGCAACCTCGCTAAAGGAGGCCGACTGGGAGTGCTTAGAACGTTTAGCCCCATAGTTTTTGGCTGCATCATTATCCTCCTCTGAACGTTGCCGTTTAGGCACAGCTACCTTCTCGGTTGCGGTGAAGGATCCTGATTGCGGCCCAGAGTGAGCCTGTGCCCACTTAAGACAGGCTGTCTGCTTTTCAGAAAGCTGGTCAGACGGGATCGCTCCTAAAAGCGAAATCGTCCTCTGTGTTGCCGGGGTTGGCAGAGGGTGGCACAGCACAGGGGCTCGATGTTATCTTCTTAGCCCTTTCCTGCACAGAATGCGCATGGGAAGCAATGTTTAGACCTTTCCACTCCCTTCACACCCGAATAAGGCGATTTTACCGTTAAGTGGTTAGCTGAAAAGGATTTTGAAAAATTTTGAGTAACATTTAGACCTAAATTATCACCTAACACCAAATCCAATATGAAATGAACTTTCTTGGTACCAGCTTCTGTGTTGATATCAACGCCGGTATTTTCAATATACTTTGTTAGCTTAACTAACGGTTCAAATGAGCAGTTTCAATATTTCTTAACATCAGCAGATTTCATAGAGCAAGCTAAAAATATATCTTTTAATTTTGATGACTTTTGTGGCATAATCGGAAAGTTGTAATAAAAATTACATATTGAATGTTTGGCACTCTTAGAAGTTAAAGAGTTGTTAATACGGAAGTCGTCTGTATACAAAATATATAGAATAATATATTAGTTTTTAAATCAGTTACAACCCGAGTAAGTGTTTTGGAATCACATTTTACATTTTCAAAACAATTTTTGATAAAATCTAAAATAGGGTTAAGAAGATAATTTTCTGTTCCAACTTTGCCAACGTCATATCGAGAGTAGTTATTATTAGAATGTAATTCAATAATAAATTTAGTAATAGAACTGTGTAAACTACTAAATGAATCATTGCAATTAAATACTGGACGCTGTGGAGTTGGAACATCACTGTTATATATTATATTCTCAAAAGTGTTACTTAATGTATTGTCACGCAAGCTACTATTTTATTTTTTATAATTCTTACAGTGTTTGAAAATGTGCACTTAAAAATTATATTTAGTACCGAATTTTTGAAAGGTATATACTGTACCTGGAGCTGCATAATGTAATTTTAAATGATTTAAATACTTCTCAGGGCACTCAAAACTCTCACTGCACTCAAAACAATGAATACTTACCATATTGCGTTTACTATGTGTAAGTAGAAGTATTAATAAATGTATTTTCAAATATATATTATAACTTTTTATGAAATTTTTATCATTTGCCACACACAACTTTCTCTTTCAATGATTAAAAAACGACTGACAACTTACTTTGTGTTTGTATACCTATAATAGAATTTGCTTTACATAACTTATTTGCAACTATAAGTCATTTTATATGCATACTAGCGAGCCAACTGCACACTTCGTAGTGCAAAAAAGAAAATAAAAAAATTAGTTAGACTTCATTTAAATTAGTGATAAACTGCTTTTATTGTAATGCTCTGTCTTAAAACCCATTTGTTGTTTTTCCATTTTCGGTTTAAATATACAAAACTTATGGTTTGCCAACGTGCGAACAGGCAACATAGAACTATCCATGTGAGAAAACTGGATACAGTACATTCACTCCAAAAATTTCTAAAGATTGGTCTTGCGCCTTATTAATGGCAATCGCAAATGCAAAGCGAACAGGAAACTGAAGTCGCTTAAATTCAAATCGTATATCAAACGGAATCATTGGAATACGTGGAATGAATACATCTTCGTTTTTTAATTTTCCAGTTAAAATAGTAGCTTCAATTACATAAGCCATCAACCTTTTAATAGCATGTCTTGTACCACTACACAAACGGGGTTGATTGATATTACGAAGCATTATAATATTGATCCCAACTTTCTATTGGAGATTATGCGGAGGCAATCCTGGTAAGTCCAACGAATTCAAAACATCTTCTTCATTGATAACACACTTGTACAACACCACTTCGTTAGGAATCTTTGATTGTATAGCCATGTTTAATTCAGTAACATTTTTCTTCTTTGCCGCCAAAATTGCTCTGGCACTCAACCATATGAAAATACATTCAATAAATTCCTCTTTTGACTGTACGAAACGGCAAAAATCATTTGGCAATGTTATCAATCCAGTGTCATCAATAGGCATTGCACCATTCCCAAAGTTCAGCAATTGCTTAGAGAACTTATCAGCAGATGGATAATTCTGCAATTGAACACGAACATTAATAGTGAGTTTCAATATTTTAACAAATCTCGGCAGCTGCCGATCTAGGAATGACGGGCAATGTTTGCCTAAAATCCACCAAACAACTTTGAGTTATCTCGGAGGTCTTTCATTGTTCTTTCCAAAGTGTCAACAGATTTCTTATTCGCGTACTCATCCATATGACGTGGGCTGTGCATGGACCGTGTATCTTATTTTGCACAACAACATCATATAATTCAGGATCACTTATTTGATCTGGAATTTCAGAACATATAACATTGTCAACTTCATGTGATGTGATTTTATTCACCAACCATATTGAAATGTGAGCGTGTGGTAAACCACGCTTTTGCCACTCCAGAGCTTCACTTTACCAAACACTGTAGATTTCACGCTAAAGCCCATAAGGGCTTTCAATTTCTGCTTAAAAACACGGGCGACAGTAATGACGCACATAAGTCATTGCATCATGCGCGTACTCATGCATATGACGTGGGCTATGCATGTTGTATTTATATGTAGTTTATTTCATAGATCCCCGAAATTGTGATTTAAAATAGCTAAGTATCTAAATTAAATTAATGGTTTGACCAAAATTTAATTGTAATGAATTAAAAAAGGAATTGTATTTCAGTTTTTAAAAATATTAACTCAAATATTTCGAAATGATTGCAGTATTCACTAAAATGGCTATAACTCACGAACCAATACACATACAGAAACCGTATTTACACAAAAACCTTGGTATTGACGTCACCTTTCATACAAACAAAATCGGTTCACGCATTCCGGAGAAGATCAATTACTAACACAATGCAACTTATTTTTATAGATATAGATTTACTTGAACTTGAATGTGCTTTGAACAAGAACTGTTATAACACACACAAACAAGGTTTTCAGTGAGCATCGGTCGTATCTACATACCTGCAACAAAATAAAACAAGAAAAAGTGCTATATTCGGATGTGCCGAATCTTATGTACACTTCACCGACATATGTACCTCTGTTACTATTATGTCCCAAAACAAAAATATCAATTTTCCAACCTTTCGATTTTCAATACCAATCTATTTAGGACCATTTTCAATACGTCAGTCAAAGAATGAAGTCTCTAAATAGTCTTTGGGCTTTTGAAGCCGTGTTACACGTACAGACTGACACCGCTTAATCGTCTTAATTATTCAAAAATACCCAGAATATACATATGTAGTTCATAGCATCGTATATTAATATTGGAAAAATTAAATACGGAATTACAAACCTATATATACCTTTTCACTATTTTGAGAAGGGTACATGTATAGATATAAGGCAGTACATATTACTATTGCTGAAATTCTGTTGTTGTCAACGCAGAGAAGAGCATGAAAACGTAAAATAAAAAACACCGATAAAATATGCCAAAAAAAATCAAAATTATTTTTTTTTATGTATGAAAAATGTTTGATAAAATAATTATCAAATCGTTTTTTTGAGTTGTATTATAAAAACGTGCGGTATTGAGAAATTCGTAATAATAATAATAATAATAATAATAATAATAATAATAATAATAATAATAATAATAATAATAATAATAATAACAATAATAATAATAACAACAATGATAATAATAACAATAATAATAATAATAATAATAAAAATTATAATAGTAATAATAACAATAGCAATAATAGTTATAATAATAATAATAATAATAATAATAATAATTATTATTATTATTATTTTTATTGGTAACCGTCTCGAACTGGAAGATGTCCAGAATTGCCGTCAAAGCAAGGTGTTTTATTCTGCACGAATTCTCTGCAGCCACTTGAACCGGTCCGCCATGGCACTCGATATTGTTTTAGGCCACCGCATTCTATATTGTGGACTCCTTCTGCAAGAGCGGTTAATTTGTGCTCTACAGATGTGTAGTTATGTGCATACATGTGTTTATCATTTCTGTACATTTTGTTATAAGTGTATACATTTATTTATAGTTTATCTTTGTTGTTGTCCACAACTGTTACCATTTCGGGATGTTTCCTGATTATTCTATTTCCCTTAATATGAATTGTTCTATATTGACCAAGGATGTTATGTTTTATGTTATGTTGAAATGATTGTCGTGAAGTTTACATCTTAATTTTTAGCTTCATGACAATATATATATATATATATATATATATATATATATGTGGATATATTTATATATATATATATATATATATATATATATATATATACATATATTATGTATATATATATATATATATATATATATATATGTATATATATATATATATATATATATATATATGTATATACATATATATATATATATATATATATATATATGTTTATATATATTTTTTCAAAAATGAGTTCGGTGGATGGTGTTCGCTATCGTGAGATGATACGAACGTATAATATCCCGAATTCGAAAACATGTGGTTTCAACAGGGCGGAGCAACTTGGTACACATCTAACGAAACAATCGCCATTTTGCGCGCCAAATTCAATGGCCGTGTTAACTCATATGGGGCGATATTAATTAGCCACCAAGTTAATGTGACTGGACATCACTGGACTTCTTTCTTTCGCGTTATTTGAAAGAAAATGTGTACGTCGGTATGCCAGCAACAATTTAAGAGATAAATATAAGATATTTCGGCACATTAACGGCAAAGAACTATTATGCCTCAGGTTCATCGAATATTTGGACCACCGGATGGAGGCCATTTGTTCTATATTTTGTTTCATATAGAACTTAACCATACTAATATTACCATAATTAGAAGAAATTACAACAATTTCCTAAATAATTTGCGTTTTATTCAAAATCAACATCGGCCCTTAAAACTTAACTACTCTTTATATATATATATATATATATATATATATATATATATGGATTTCTAATTGTATAAAGGTTTAGAAAAATAAAATAGAGTCATATCGAATAAAAGTTGTTTGTTGGGTTTTGGTTTGTATAAGTTTCATAGCCTACTACACTAATTATAATGTGATTTTTTGAAATCATTTGTAAATTTTTATAGTTAATTTATTAACGAAATTCTCAGATGGTTCATAAAAGTCTTTTAATAAGTTGAGAAGTTTGAAACTTTTCAAAACTGTGGTTAAAGTCTACTGACGATTTGGTAAAAAGCGTCAATGAAATGCATATACATAGACATTGCTTAACCACCCAACAAATAAATTTCATATTATAATAGTACAATGACAGTATGTCAAATGGTTAATTTATTAACTATTATATATGTATATATATGTATGTATATATATATATATATATATATATATATATATATTTATATATATATATATATATATATATATATACATATATATATATATATATATATATATATATATATATATAGATATATATATATATATATATATATATATATGTATATATATATATATATATATATATATATATATACACATATATATATATATGTACATATACATATATATATATATATATATATATATATATGTATATATATATATATATATATATATATATATATATGTATATATATATATATATATATATATATATATATATGTATATATATATATATATATATATATATATATATATTTGTGTATATACTAAGCTTCCTCAGCCTTGATATGTTATAGTAACATTAACGCTGAACTTTATTATGCTTTTTAATCGGTGTAAGATACGCAAAAAATGGTTTAAGTGAATGAAGTAACGTAAAAGTATTTATATTTATAGTTTGAATTTGATGACAAAGTTTTGCACCGGTTTGCTTTTTCGCATAAAACGTAGTAATTAATTAAATAAACCACGTTTTAGTACCAGTAATATTAATAGAATAAAGCGTTGCTATGTGACAAAATGCATTATATAAACTTCTTAACTAATTTAATATGTACCTTTATTGTGAATAAATTTTATATACATACATACATTGAATTTGTATACTAAAGCTTTACAGTAAATGAGCACAAACAATTTTTTTCTACCGTGTGTTTGTAGATCCCGAATTAATATTGCTAGTATGTGAGTCATAATCCATTACTTCTTCATATATTAGTTCTTTCCATTGGTCTACCGTGTGTTCTCTTTCATCGACACTGTGATCGTAAGGTTCTGGAGCAGGCTGTAATTTAAAAAATATGTATATAAAACATATGTTATATATAATTTTTAAATCTGCTATAACAAAAATATGCTCCTGGTTTTGTTGGCTGTATTTGATACGTATGTTACAATTTTATTTATATAAATATAATCATTCGTATATGGTACTATGCGATTTGGGTCATATAATCTTATAGTGTAAGCCTTTAATAATAGCTACCAGTGCACAGAGGGTTAGAATAGCCTGTTTTCTTGGATTAATAAAAAAAAAAATTTAAGTATTGTCAAAATTTTTTGTACCCGGTTAGAGTATATAAAATTCTACATCACTTGTCGTTAAAATTAATGTCAAAAGTGCTCTGGTGTTTTTGTAGTGAAACTTCAAAGTCAAACTTTATAGAAATTTTTGTGCAAAAAAGGCTGAAAAAAAGTGAAAACTTTCCCGTTGAAGAGTTTATTTATTTTAAAAAGTATTAGTTTATTTATTTTAAAAAGTATTTTATTTAAAAAGTTAACAATTTTTCAAAGGAACCATCAAGTTCAGGTTATTTTGGAAATACTTCGTTAACATTTGTGTGTCAAATTGTGTGTGGAAGTGTTTTAGATTTAGTTATTTATATTGGAAATGCCAAAAAAATTAGCATTTTCATAGTTTAAATGGATAAATAGTTATTATTCGTCCATATTCGTGCCATAATTTTTAGTTTATATTAAAGAAGACATAAGTCTCTATTATATTGCAAAATTTTACGCTGCCTTTTTGTGCCTTTTAGAAGCTATGCATTGTTTAATGCAAGTGTTGCAGCAGTCAAATTAGCTAAAAATCACATTGATCTCGCGACTGCTGCTGTTGTTGTGTATTGTGTTTTGTTGTTTTTCATGTTACTTTTTTCCATTTATTTGTGCTCTTCTTTTCAGTATATTAATGATGTTATTTTTGTTTCTTTTAATAATATTCTTTGTTTCAATAATATTTTGTTTTTGTTTATTTTAATAATATTCTTTGTTTTGACAAACAGTGATCGTGTTGTAGTTTTAAGTAATCGGGTAAAAGGGATTTTTGAAAGGTTTTTTTTGTATTAGAATTATTTTTTGTTGTTGTTAGACAAGCTGCTCCTCAAATATTTCCCTCCTACAACAATATTCAAACTGAAAAACAAAAAACTTGCCCAGAATCGACCAGCTTTAAAATAAGCGAGACCTCCGTTGAAGTAACTTTACAAGGTCTTCTTAATCACACAGCGGAGCGACTAATAGAACTTAAAGAAACTGTTATTGACTCATTAGGCATTACGAACTCGAATGTAGTATTATATTCAAAATGGGGCTTTGATGGAAGGTCTGGCCATAGCTCATACAAACAAGCCTTTCATGGATCTGATGCTAGTGATTCATCAGTTTTTTTAACCACAATTGTACCACTTAGGCTTATGTTTGAGAAGAAGGTAATTTGGCAAAATCCACGGTCGTCTTCAACTAGATTTTGCAGACCCTTGAAAATTGAATTTACCAAAGAAACCGCATATGTGTCAATTAGTGAACAAAAAAGAGTTGAAGAGGAAATACAGAATTTAACCTGTTCAACTGTCACGATTGGTGAGAAAGTTGTACATGTTTTCCACAAATTAAACTTTGGCAGTAACAAAAATAGATGTTAATTTAATAAAAAAAATGCACGTAATGCTTATTGCTGTATCCAGTGGCCATGAAATTAATAATGAAAAATTTAAAATATATGCACACAATACAGGACGACTTTTTGTTGAAACGTATCCTTGGTACAATATGCCTCCCACTTTGCACAAGTATTTTATTCACGGACCCGAAATTGTGTCAAATGCCATTTTACCTATTGGGCAGTTATCAGAAGAAGCGCAAGAAGCTCGAAATAAACATTTTAAAAAATATAGGGAGTTTCATTCACGAAAGTGCAGTCGCGAAAAATCAAACCAAGACATTTTTAATATGTTTTTGATAACCTCTGACCCAATTATTTCAAGCATGCAAAAATTGTCTACAAAGAAGGTTCAAAGCTTGCCAGAGGAGGCAATTGATTTAACTGTACCTGCAGCTCCGAACAAGAACAGTGATGTTGAACTTGCTGATGCTGCTAATGATGATGATGATAATGATGATAACGATGATGATGATGATGATAACGATGATGATGATGATGATAACGATGATTATAATGATGATGATGATGTTGATGATTAACTTTAAGATGTATTAAATGTAATGTTTAAGTTCTAATATGTACTCCTTGCACTATATACCTACACTGATATTTGGCATTATTTAATAAAATTATACTCAAATATACTTAGAAAACATTTTTTTTACTTATTTTAATGGTATTAACTGAAAAATAAAGAAAAATTATCCGAACATAGCTTCCCCGATTTGATCCAAGAAAACATGCTATTCTAACCCACTGTGCAGTGGTACGTAAAGTAACATTTTCTTCGAATTTCCTAAATGACTGATACTCTGAATATGGTATACAAAAAACACGTAGGAATAAACTTACGCATTACAACAACAATAATAATTTAAAACTGAGTGCAGTTTAAAGTTCATAAGTAAATGGAAATGGGGATTTGATGTTTGGCCGATAGGTGGTCCTGGCAGCCATTTAAGTAGTAATCATCATTGTTGGCGTCAATATAAAAAAGCGAAAGTCGTGGCTCGCTTTTCCCTACCCATTAAATATTTATTATTTTATATTTCTTTAAATGAATTCCTCTTTATAACTTTTGTTTTTACTAAAATGGATTAAATTTAAACAATAGTTAACGGCCGATTACCAACGACGCACATTGGTTGAAGAGTGGAAAAAATTCCTTTTTTTCATGTACGCCGATTTGGAAAATTTTTTGGTATTTTGTTGTCAGGTATCTGAATGTTGTGATTCCAAAGTACTAGGCTGTTATATTTATTATTTGCCTGAGCAGACACGCTCGAAGTTCATATATGTTTGCATGTTTAAAATAGCATGCAAATTTACTCCTTCAATCTTTTGGTACAATTACAAAAAACTTATCATTTGACTTTTGTTGTATATTTTCGCAAATTACAATTGCCATAGATGAGATTTACATTAAAAAATTGGGAAAATAGCCATAAAAAAATTTCTTAGATCAAAATATAAACAACACAAAATTTCAATGTTCATGAACTTCAGTGGAATGCATATTTTTAGACCTGTGGAGCGCTGTTTACCAAAAGATGTCAAATTACAGCTTGAAGTCTGAGATAAAAATGAAAGAAAAAAAATCAGCTGCTTCTATCTGCTCCTTTCAAAAAACAATGTAAAAACTATAAAATGACAAAGTAACAAAACATGAATTTTCGCTCATGCTTATTGTTGTTGCCATAGTTCTTTACTGCTTAAAACTATTACATATGTATGTGGTGCACGTACTATTCAAGAGTATTATTTGTTATATATTTCATTGTTGAAAAAAGCAAAAGCTTCAAAGTTAATTAAAGTTGACACTGTGCATAAATGTAGACGCAGTGTAGCAAGGTATGGGCACAACAAACGATGGTAATACGGCAACAACGTTTTTCGAAAATCCAGCTAAAACTGCAGACGTAATTGGTGTAAAAGTAGAGTTAATACATATATATTTAAAACTATTTTAGCCGCAATAAATTGTAATGCAGCGATCGACACCAACAAATTTCATATATATATATATATATATATATATATATATATATGTGTATATATATATATATATATATATATATATATATATATATTATGGATACTGTCAAGTTGTTTGTTGGTCTCTATGGCTAGTACTACATGCCTGTAACTGGTGCATGATAGCAAAATTATAGAAGAAACCCTTATTAAATGCTTTCATTTTTAGTTTTTACATTTTAATTGATTATTTGTGTCAGGTATGCTGCCCGAGGAAGCTCAGGAAGCGAGGAATAAAGACCATAGACCCTATAGATTACATTATTCGCGAAGAATTGGACGTCTAGCTACTAACGAAGACGTAATGTATAATTGTTTATTTTCTTCAGACCCATTTATAAATACATAGATTTCGCTTAAAGCTGCAAGTCAAAATATTGGAGTACGATAAGGGTGTTAAAAAATTATTAACAGACTATGGTTAAATTACTTGTTAATTTTTTTCTATTTTTTTTTTTGTATGGGAGATGGGCGTAAAGGTGAGCGGATCAGGTACCAGACCATTCTACAATTATATTTATTTTTTCTGAAAATTGAGCTAATGCCACTTTTTCAATACAAGTTGTATGGGAGGTGGGCGGATATTCTTCAAATTTCACATAAGTTATTCTTAGGGCTAAAAAATGCTATGTGCTGAAAATCTCGTAGGTCAAAATTTAATTTTCACCTTGTATGGGAGGTGGGCGCAAAAGTGGGAGGAGCATTTTGATTTTGAATTTTTTTCTTAATTCAAGCGAAAAATGCCTACGTGCCAAGTTTCATTGTCCTCCGACCTCTTCCATTTTTAGCTGCTCGTTGTATGGACTTCAACAAATCTGTCAAACGCCTTTCGAGCATAAATCTAAATACAACATTGGCAATGTACACAGCTGCTTCATGTTGACGATCGCTCCACACAGATGACTGCCTGTGTGTGCGTTACACAAATATAAAAGGCAGCACATCACAAAGCAATAAATTAGTTGTCGCGTAGCTAACTAGTAGGTAAGTTATATCATTGTACGAGCATCTGTGCACGGACAAAGATCCGACTTTGGTAGTTAGCAGGCCCGACCGCCTCTAGGAGCATCTGTGCACGGATAAGGTACTGACCACATCGTGATTATAAGACCGCCTTTACGAGCATTTGTGCATGGACAAGGTGCCTATAATAAGACGTTGCTAGATCGGTACGAAATATTATCGCTATAGTTGAGACGCCGGTAGCCATCTCTACGAGCATCTATGCACAGGCAAGGTCTCTAGCATAAGACGTATCGGCTGTAGGCTGAACCACCTTTACGAGCATCTGTGCACGGGCAAGATGTTGAGCTGCTACTCGTATTAGTACTAATCGTCTCATACAAGCCGCCGAGCAAGACAAAGGCGGGTAGTTAATCGGCGTCAGCACGGTAGTATTTAGTATTAGTAGATATTAGTATTAGTACATTATCGTGTTGTGTATTACTGTAACTCGCATGGTCTCAAAAATAAATAAAATAAATAAATTTTTGTGACGAATTTCTTTCCTGTTTGTGCTCACGTTTGTCTCTATCGACGGGATGTTTTATCCCTAATTGAAACCCAGGTATCTAATATTGCTGACCCATGGGATTTTTATGTACCTAGATATCAACTCTCCTTTTAATTCTCGTCGTGGTCTTGGATTGTACATTCGCAATGAAGTTATCGACCAACACCAGCAATCACCAGGCTTGCATGATCCTGATGGATCCGTGCGAAATTCAAAACCAGGATAATTTTGCTTTCTTTATAGTGATTTTAATAATCACATATCATCTTTGATTCTTCTTTCGATCCATAAAAGTACGGAAGGCCAATATATTATTCAAGGAGGACAACCACCTTATGAATTAAGTGAATGAACCGGCACATTTTTCGTATATTGTCGGGCGCCAACTTAATAACTTGATTTAATTTTACACCCTGAGAAGTATGAAGTGAATGTCAATGCACCTCCGGCAGTTTAAATCGCTGTAACATATCCGCTTCTTTTTCGATATCCGTTCTTCGAAACGTTTCTCCAACAGCCACAGAACATTTAATATAATATACGAAGAAGTTCTTTGGGAAGATCTCTATGAATTTTATAGACTTTTCAACTGGAAACCTTGTTTCTTAAACAATAACGGCGATGTTATGGCAGAAATGTTTAAGAACATAATTTTTTCTGCCAACTTGGCAAAGAAGCAATTAGATCTATATAAACGCTTGGCTTAATAATAAAAAACAACTGATTCGTTGTGCAAGCAAATAATCATGAAATATTTGCAAGTAATTCATGCTTTCCAGAGAGCAATGTACAATTGTTATAAAGAATATCTGTTACTATACCAAAAATATTCTTTTAACCGCGTGCAGCTAAAAAGGTTTTAGAGAATCTCAACATAAACAAGTCTTCTGGGCAATATGGCATTCCCCCACTGGTCTTGAAACTGAGTTTTTTGACTTTAACGCGTTAATTCGCTAAGCTACTTAGCAACTCGTACTATGCTGATAAACTTCCGATGTGTAGGAAGTTAGCCAATGTAACATATATTGAAAACTGGTAGGGTGTCTGGGGACCATCACCTTACTTTACGGCTGGCAGTAGTTTCTTATTAAAGGTCTTTCTACTTGAGACCAACCTGCTCTTTTATCTGCAAAGTAGTGCAATTCGAGTCAACATTTTGGCTAAAAAGGTGAAATACAACTGTTATGTATACATCTATTTTAAAATTACTTGCTCGCGTACATGTACTACTGAAGAAACTCATAACTCTATTCACCGATACTACAACGGATAGAGATATTAGGGATATTGTATGCAGAGTAAACTTCGTACAGAGGTTTTTCGTGCTCACATCGAATGTCCACAGGTACTGCTTTTAGTTCTAGCACAATGTATCGCATATTGAGGGTCATCCCCTTAGTGGAGGTCTCACACAATATATATATATATACATATATATATATATATATATATATATATATATAGATATATGTATATATATATATATATATATATATATATATATATATATATTATATATATATATATATATATATATATATATATATGTATGATATGTAGTTTATTGATTTTTATTAATAAGTTTTAACTCTAAATCTACTCAATAACTACTGATTCTAATTTGATTTCTTGAAACTGTTACAAGCTCAGCAACAAGCATTTTATGCTTATGGTGCTGTTTTTATGATTTGGATAATTACTAAAAGTAGTTATCAGCAACGTCAACATTTTAATAAGTTTAATAAGTAAACAATTTTTTTTATTTATTTCGGGAATAAAGACTAAGATTTTTTTCTCTAATTACTTAATATATATAATGTGCGAGTAAGCAAAATTATTATTTTTATTGTCTATATATTTATAATTTTTCTTTTCTATTTTCTTATTATTTTCTTAAAATAAATTTTCTTGCATTGGTACAGTTAAAATTAGTTTTTTATTTTTATAGATCATATATTTTACTTATGCAAGTATTAGTGAACCCTGCATTCCGTCCCTATTCCTACCTGCTCTTTCTATATCTACATTTTAGGCACAAAACCGGCCAAGCACGACCATGAAAAAAATATTCCCAAGTTGATTCCGTATGATCCCTATGATACTTCAAGTCTTCAATTTCTTTTATATTCTCAAAAAGTGGCAAATTACTATTTCCTGCTGGGTAGAAATACATATGTGTTTTTAATTTCCGCCCTTTTTTTAAAGAAAACATTGCCGTTAAGGGTAATATTTCTACCATCACAGTTTTTTATTTATTTTTGAATATAGTCTCGTCATCTATGTATTCTATATAAAGTTTGTCATTAAATTCAAATCAACAGTTGTTTCAGTAAACGCAGTTTCTTACGGGTCTCAATTCTTTCAGTAAGTTCTTATCGTAAGTGTACGCCTTGTCATATATTGTCACTATCAGTTCGTCAGTTCCTATAATCTGAAAATGTTCTTTATTCGGCATTCTACTCAGTAGTTGGACTTCGAAAATTTTTTAACTTTTAGGAATCTTTATCGCAATTATGATCGAATTCATCACTCCTACTCTAACTAACTTCATCGTTAAAAAATTTACATGGAATTGTTGTTTTTTTTTTCAAGGTTAGGTGTGCTATACCATCCCGAGCTATATTTCCCGGATATCTTCCTCAAATTTGATTCTATCACTCTCCACAGCATCTCTAAGAATACCGATACTGTCGTTAAGGCGTCTATTTATCGTAATCTGTTGATTAAGAGTCTGTATAGCATTATGACTATTTGCATCAGTTACCCTAAAATGTTCTAAAATTTCCTGCCTGTCATTTTGGTCCATCAATCCGAAACCCCATTTGTAGATTGATCCTACGACGTTAAGTAGCCCTCTCTTATTCCTATAATTAATTGGCAGTGTGAAAGCCTTTGCCTTAGCCCTAATTACACTGCTCTGAAAAAAATAATTTTTTGTCGCTCCTTTAAATAAAACTGTATGTATATGGATTTTGATGCGCTAAACTCGAATCCGTTTTCGGTTTTTTTTCATCAGGCCCATATTTGTTTATGGGAGTGGCAATTTTTTGCCCCTTAGTTAGCCAGGTACGTAGACATCTTTCACCCTAACTCGGGAACGAGTCATCCGATTTTTCAAAGGAGGATTTGGCTGCTGAGCAGTATAATTTTAAATTTCCTTTCTAGAATATCCTTGTTATAAAATCTATCGCCCATGTTCTGAAAAATGCAGCGTTTTCAAATCGCATCAGGCTTTAAAAACGCGAAACGCATTTTGACCTGTTCTGAAATCGCTGTGATTTGCTAGCGTTTTGTCATTTTTCGAAGCTGTGTTTGAACAATAAAAACAGATGTTTTCTCATAAATTAACGTAAACCAATAAATAAATTTCAAATTAAAATGCCGGCAGCGTTTTTACTTTATATATTAGCTTAAAAAAAGCTACAATTCGCTAGTTCAAAAGTAAACAATTGAAACAGACAATTGACAAACCCAGAGAAAATTTTTGAATTGCATATTTTTAATTAAAATCGTGGAAAAATGTTACAAGCTTTAGCTTAAATAAAATAAAACATATTAAAATTAAATTATGCATCATTTCATTTTGTGTTTAAAGTGCAGTTTCAATAAAATAAGCCAGATCGCTTCAGTATACACTAGGGGTTTGAAAACACCAAATTTCTTGCGTTTTCGTTTGTCAGAAAACTTCGTTGGCGTTTTCAAATCGAAAAAATGAGTTTTAAGCGATATGCGATTTTCAGAACATGAGTGTATGTTTCCTCTATCCCCAGAATAATTGTATTTATATTGTATCGCTATCTCGTATCTTCACTAAAGACGAAACGAAAAAGTTATTCTCTAATATTACTGCTCAGCAGCCAAAACCTCCTATGAATAAAACTATGTGGACTACATGGATTTTGATTCCCTAAACTCGAATCCGTTTTCGGTTTTTTTCATCAGGTCCAGAATTTTTTTATGAGCGTGGCAATTTTCCCCCCTAAATTAGCCAGGTACGTAGACATATTTCACCCTAACTCGAGAACAAGTCATCCGATTTTAAAAAGTAAAACACCAGAAGATGTGTAACAAAATTGTTTTTATTTTAGTCAAATAAAGTTTTTCTTTATATGTGATCGTTTTGGAATTATTCAGAAATTAATCGAGAAAAAATTGTTTTTTCCTGCATAGTTCGTAATTATTTTCAGATTAAAAATGGAATTTAAAAAATTTTTAAGCAAGTATTCAACACTTTGCACATAGCTAAAGGTCTTAGAAATAAAAAAAGCTATAAACCATAACAATCGGTTCAAAAATTTTGATTTTATTTTCAATTTATCGAAGGTACCCAATATTGTAATACAACCAACCTTACATGCGTATGACGATAGAATTTCGTTAGGTAAACAGGTAAAGGAACTTAAGTACAATGGTATTTTGAATTGTTCTTGCATTTAAAAGTTATAATATAGTAGATTTCATTGACCTGTAATTCTAATTCGAGAACTTTAGGGTAGATTCTAGTCCTATAGTTTGGTCGGGATTTGCTAGCCCTATTGTTATCCATAAAACGCGTTCGCATAATCACTTACTTCCTCCCTGCCTTGGTTCATTAGGTGTATCCTCCTTTCCTTTGCTTCGTGTTGCTTTCGGACAAAAATTTCCAAGTCCTGTATCGAGATTAGGTTATTGAGGAAATCTCGGCGTTGAATGAATTGCATCATTGTAGGCTCTAAGTGTTCTAAATACATTACTGTCTAAGTAGGATTCATTATTGAGGTCAGCGTTGAACAATCTAATATATTCCTTCAAACTTTCAACGTCCGCATTCCCAGTTTTCAGATACGTAGTTGTTAGGTGATAACTGATTTGGCTATTCTCAAGAAACTGCTTTACTTTTAGAGCGTTGAACTCATTACCCATTACGATTAGCCTTGGTTTTCCCAAGTATCGGATTCCTTTTTTAACAATAGAAAGCCAAGTTCTGTCTTTTAGTTTTACAGCTGTGTTATAGTTTGTAAGTTTATCTACACACGTAAGGTACATTATATTCCTATGTAGACACCAAATATCTATGTGAACTGAATCGTTTTACCTGTTAGGCGTACTTATAATGTTAAACGCGTGTTTGATTGGGCTCCTATTAAACTTTACTAGATTACATATCTCACAATTGGTATTGTATTTCAAAATTTCCCTTTGTTTGTTTGGATAAGAACATACCTTTTTCATATTTGCAAACACTTCATTTATTCCGCGATGATTATTTCTATTCCAACAACGTTTTAGACCTTAAGACTCTCAGACTCTTGTTATTAGCAAAATATGTCCTGTATATATCCTGAATCTTTAAAAAAAGACCGTCATCTGCACAAGAGACAACTGCCAGTCGCTTCTTCGGTAAACATTCTAGCAGCATCCTTCGTAACTCAGTTTCACTTGTTACTACTGCAATTTTCTTCTATAAACAATCTTTAATTTCATTATTTCCCTGGGCCCATAGCTAAGAACAATCTGATTTTTAAATAAGTTTAAAGGCTTTTTAGTAATCGATATGAAATCAGTATCGTCAGTTTCTGCACTGTGAACCATTTCAATGTCATTTTCAACATTATTTTCTTCAGTATTGAAAATTTAATTCAAATTAGGAAAAATGTCTGATTCAGTGGTTGTCTCTTCTTGTTTCTCATTTATTTTGCACTAGTACACTATTCTGCTTAATCCGTCCGCGACTACGTTTTCCTTTTCTTTTATGTATTCGATTTGGAAGTCGAATTCATTTAATTTTATCTTCCAGCATTGCATCTTAGAATTAAATTCCTTCATGTTATTTAGCCAAACCAATGTCCTATGACCAGTTCTTATTGTGAATCTACGACCTTATAAATTAGGTTGAAAATGTTTTATTTCCCAGACCTGGTCAGTAATTATTTTTCTATGGTACTGTATCTTTGTTCGTGACCATTAAGGGAACGACTGGTATCAATGCAAAAGGTTTATTATCTTGCATGAGCATTATCTTGCCAGAGCGAAATTGCTGGCATCAACAGTTAGCGTAAAATGTTTACGGAAATCTGGATGGATAAGTATGGGGTCGTTCTTCCGTTGAATTTTTAATTTATCAAATGCTTCCACATCTTTGAATAGTCTCTAGTAAATCGCCTGTGGTAGCCCGTTATACCTAAGAACGACTTGATCTGCTTCTGTGTTCTAGATAGTTGTTTGGCGTCGATGACCTCGATCTTTTTAGGATTGGTTTTAATTTGTTCGGGCGTTATAATATGACCAAAAAATTTAGTTTCCTTCGATTAGAATATACACTTATCCGGTTCAATCGTAAGACTGGCGTTTTGAAGGCATATAAGGACCTTACCTAAAGATTCTATATGTTCCTCTCTGCTTGTAGAGAATACCATATCTAATAACATTTATGTAGACGATGCAAATTTTGCCTATATACTCCCGCAAGATATTGTTATTGGAACATGGAGGCCAAAAGGCATTCGCAGAAATTCGAAATGGCCGTTTGTGGTCGAAAAAACTGTTTTATGAATATCGTTTGGATCTATTTCAAGTTGATGGAATCCTTTAGATAAATGAATAGTAGTGAAAAAAGTGATAGTTTCTCAATCTATCAAATGTATCTTCTACATTGGGAATTAGAAATCTGTCTTTAATTGTAATATCGTTAAATTTTCGGAAATAGATTACAATTCTCCATTTTTGTTTATTATCACGAGCTATTTTTTGGGAACAATCCAAATAGCGCTTTTATATGATCTGTTTAATTCTCTAATAATGCCATTTTTAAGCATTTCCTCGCTTTGCCGGTTTACTTCCTCCTTGTGTACCTCTGGATAACGATACATTTTAGATTAAATAGGCATATTATGTCTAGTTTTTATTTTGTATTTTATGTCGTTTGTAAATGATAGTTGGCCTTAATTTGTTTATTTCAAAATTGCTCAAATGATCTGTTTTTACAGATCCCTAGTTCTATTTTGTTTTACTTTTAAGATGTATCATGGTGGACTTCTTCGTTTTTATTCATAAACAATTGCATGATTGCATTTTCTGTAATAATCAATGATATTTTTCTGTCCCTGTAATATATTATTTCCAATTAAACCGTCATATCCGTTTTTAAATTCGCACTCTAAAAACTCACAATAATAAATAGTTCCCTATTTTGAATTGTATAAAGAGTGGAAGTTTATAAAGATGGTTCATTAAACATGTTTTACCTAAGGCTCTTGCGTTCAGAGATGTTTGTGCCTTCCATTTTGGTGAACATACTCCTACATTTAAAATACTAATTTCTACCCCATTGTGAACCACGAAATACAGTTTTCTTTTTGGAGATTCTATTAGTATATAGGGAAGTTAATTTGAACTAAACACTTGATAACTAAATATAACTTCTATTTCTTGTAACTTTGTAATTCAAGTTTACGTTGCTGTCTGGAAGAATGTGAAAAACTTTATGTGTGCTCCCTACACTCTTACCGGCCGTTATTATTAGTTGGGTTGTCTTGGATGTGGCTATATATATATATATATATATATATATATATATATAAATATATGTATATAAATATATATATATATATGTATATATATATATATATATATATATATATATATATATAAATATATATATATATATATATATATATATATATATATATATACAATATTTAATTGTATAATGATATATATACATATATATATACATATATATATATATATATATATATATATATATATATATAATATTTAATTGTATAATGATATATATACATATATATATATATATATATATATATATATATATTTACATTTTTTGGACGTGATGATAGCAACTATCAGTATTGGCACCACGACAACTTCACTAGCACAACACTGGAACTACTTCGACATTTCGTCAGGGTGGGTAGTCTTATCAGTGTTATTCCTACGTCTTACTTACTTCCTAGGTACTGAGGTTTGGAACTGATGCGCATACTTCATCGTTAGTTGGTAACGTATTATAAGACGTATTATTTCTGTTCTCATCTGCAAAGTTTTGAGTATTCCAGCATGACCGGAATTATATCGGGCTGATCATGCGCGCAAATCTTTCTTTTATATACGACCTCCAGTTGTTAAATCGTGAGCAGACAAAGACGACATGATCAGCAACCTCAACTACATTCTCGTGCTTGAAGCAATATAGGTATGACTTACAACAACCGTGTCTAAGTTAGCCTGACCTTACTGGGTGTGCATATAGAATAATACTCTTTATTACTCCAGCGAGCAATTTCCTCTGAAGATACTCTAGCCATATTGTATTTAGCATACTCCGAGATAGCGCCAAGCAGATTCTTGATGCTTTAGATGCTATATACCGCAAGTGCTAACGCAAAGATAGACGCCTTCATATTTCAGGAAACCCTACGATTCTATTTAACAGGTGCCAAAATTTAGGATATTAGTTGCTCCAAACTTATGGCTACTAATCAAAATCGCTTCGGTTTTATGATCTGCTAGATTTATTCCCATTGAGGTAATACACGTCTTTACCATTTTTAAATTGGCATTAGCAATTGTTTCTGCCTTTACTAATTCTTAGGCTTCAGACACTAACGCTATATCGTCTGCGAATCCTACTATATTTGACCTTTAAGGCAAACTTTATCTTAGTACTCCATCGTACATTACGTACCACAACAATGGTCCAAGTATATATCTTTGGGAAAATCGGCAACTAATCCCAATTCTCTTCTTCAGAAATAATCCTGCACTATTCTTATGCGATAGTCTGGGATAACTAATCGAGCTAAAGCACCAACAATATGCACCCAGTTCGCGACGTTAAACGCGTTCTTTACATCTAACGTCACAACAACAAAGCACACGTTTGTACCATTCCTCCAACTCTTCCCATAGATTGCTCGAGGAGCTACCATACCTATCTTCAATATACCATATCTATCTTCAATGTGATTTCCAATTCTTCTGCAGATTACACCCTCCAGCAATTTCCCGCATGTATACATCAAAAGCGGTGGCCGATAAGATGAGGAGTCATCTAGGTATTAACACCAACTTCTGACTCTTCCGTCTTGCTGGAAAACCTACCTTTCCTAAGCATGCATTTACCACGCTTAAGAACTTCTCCGAACATAGCTTGACGGTTTCTTTAAATACTATATCTGGAATACAGTCTACTCCTGGTGCCTTTTTGTCTTTGAACGTAGAGACAACGTCTTCGATCTAAGTTATTGCAACCGAGGGAAGGTGTAAAGACACGCTAGGAGCGCTGTGCTCTCGAGGTCGTGCTCCTGACGGGGAAAGAGGTGGACTACAGTTCTCCCTAGGATTAGCTCTTCACTCGGTTTTTTGATGACCAGCTTACATGCAAGACCCCAAGGATTATTATTAACCTCATCACAGACATTAAGAAAACAATGTCTACGAATTGTAATTTTTAGGGCCCTCTTCTTATACCTATAATTTTGTTGGTGTGCACTACTTTGTGCCTAGAGACTCATATGGCGTACATCACCCTGTACATAAGTAGCTTGTTTTGTAAATTCTGACAACGCTGTTGTCTTTTTTACAGTTTCCGCATATGACATTTTGTGTTGTTTTTTATTTTTTTTCTTTTATTACTTTTGTTATATTATTTTGCATTTTCTTGTTACTTTCTTCGATTCAGAATTCATTTCATTTTGTCTCAGTGACAAAGCGAATGTGGAGAAAAATAAATAAATTAGTAATTAATAAAAAACAAAACGTAATACAATCTGTTATATTTAATCCATTTGAATATAAGGAAAACCATGTAATAGCCAATAAATTTAATAATTATTTTGCAGAGAGTTTAAAGTCAATTAAAAATTCGATTGAGCAAGTGCAATATATAAACAAATTATTTGTGATAAATTCTAAATTTAGGTTTCAAGCAAGCAATCTTACAGAACTAAAACTATAAATAAAATTATTAAAAATAAACATCATAACAAATATTTTGTTAAATATTATTAATAAATCTTTGGAAAAAGAATTCCCGGAATATATATATATATTTATAAATATATATATATATATATATATATATATATATTTATAAATATATATATATATATATATATATATATATAATAAATATATATATAAATATATATATATATATATATATATATAAAGAGTGATTTTTTTGCTATTATCTTTTTGGCAACACTAGTTTTGACAGCTCGCGCACGTTTTGTATCTTGTGTCACTGTCAAACATCTTCAGTTTGGTCTATAATTTAATCATGAATCGTCTTACAAACGAACAACGCTTGCAAATTATTGAATTTTATTACCAAAATGCGTGCTCTGTTAAGAAAGTTCATCGCGCGCTTCTTCCATTTTATGGTCAGTTTAATCGACCTACTGAGGCTTCTATTCGGGCTATTGGAAAAAAATTTCGCACCAAATTTACATTGTTGGACATTAAACCACCAACATGCTTACGTAGAGTGCGAACTGAAGAAAATATCGCAGCCGTATCGGCCAGTGTTGGTGATGACCGTGAATTATCGATTCGGCGCCGTTCGCAGCAATTGGGCCTCTGTTACTCCACTACGTGGAAAATTTTGCGGAAGGATTTGGGTGTGAAGCCTTATAAGATACAGCTGGTGCAAGAATTGAAGCCAAACGACCTATCACAACGCCAAATATTTGGTGAATGGGCTCTTGAAAAGTTAAATGAAGATCCACTTTTTTATCGAAGAATTGTGTTCAGCGACGAGGCTCATTTCTGGTTGAATGGATACGTGAACAAGCAAAACTGCCGTATTTGGAGTGAAGAGCAGCCAGAAGCATTGCAAGAGCTACCAATGCATCCACAAAAAACAACCGTTTGGTGCGGATTATGGGCTGGCGGCATCATTGGGCCGTATTTCTTCAAAGATGATGCGAATCACAACGTTACTGTGAATGGTGAGCGCTACGGTGCGATGATAACAAACTTTTTTTTGCCCAAAATGGAAGAGCTTGACTTGCATGACATGTGGTTTCAACAA